>APFE030624183.1:378382-440851 GCA_000404065.3 Pinus taeda
TAGATTCACCGTCATTGCATTCATGGCCATTATACACCTCCTCATGGGCTTGCTCCTTGCCCTTTGACATAAATTCCTGTATCTGGAGACCTAGTCCGCGAAGCTAAGTTTGGATGTCCTTCACATTTTCTTCAAGTTTGTCAATCCTTTCATTGGCCATCGCTTGAGCTCTAGTTGCTACCATACACCAACCTGATGAAAAATTGGGACCGCCAAAAAATTTTCACAATTAATTGAATGGTACCACCATGCTCAGCTCGTCGTCCTAATTCTAATGGGCTAGATCACCAATAAGCGCCCCAGAAGATCTCAGACTTTTTTTTTTTTTTGAAACTCCTAACGGAGTTTTATTCCTTCCTGATCACTACTACAGTCGCCAAATCCTCAAAATGTCAATGCGGCCAAAAGTCCTGCGACAATTATACCCTGGTATAGGAACCCTTCACAACGACTCTAGTCTGGTGGATCTGAGAGATCTGAATGGCAGATCGGATAGCGCTAGACGGCTGAACTGACTGCTTCTGATGAATCTAATAGATCAGAATGGCTGATTGGGACCGATGTCTGCTGCTGCTGCACTCCTTTGCTCAAGCGGATCTGGAAGAGATGATGATTGAAAAGGGAACTAGGGTCTTGAGGAGTGTCAGGTGCTACAGATCAAAATATACATAAGGGTCTGGCAGTAGTACTCGGCCCAATGTTTCAAGGCTCTAACTAAGGTGGTTCGACCATACCCTTAGTTGTACCACCCGACTACCCTATTGTACGGGCGAGTAATCTCTCTGAGTGTTGTTCTCGGTGTACTGTAGCTGCAAGACGGCCGACGTTTTATCTATGGCGAGGTTTTAAGGGAGCCTATGGGGCTTCCGATATACCCAGATGGTACGTGGAAGACAGTCCGTGCGCGGTTCTGTCTAATGCGCTACTACTCGAAGGGGTACCCACAGGGGTTACAAGGGAGTCCAACAGACGTGACCACCTCTTGTATTTCCTGCGTGCATGCCTCCCCAAATCCGGAGGTTTATGCGCTTAACGACAGATCCCGTGGTTTAAAGACGTCGGAACACGTCTCTAGCCAAAATTTTTTTTGCTAAAATTTGGAGATCCCACCGAGCCCTGGAAAGTGCTCTGATACCACTTGTTATGCTTCTTAACCTGCAAAGTAATACCGAACAGAGAATATGTGAAGAAAAGATACCCAGAACACAGAATATGTAAAGAAAATATACCCAGAACATAGAATAGCAATGATTTTATTACTCAGAGAGAAATGTTCACAGGCCTCTTCGAGGAGGCATCCTCCAATAGAGCGGAGCTCGATTACAAAACAAGACACAATAGTCCTCGCAGGGAGTCTCTATCCTTTATATATGACTCATACATGCAATACCACGGGCCAATACCGTGGGTTTTATTAATACCGTCTATCTAATACTACCGCCCATTTACCCTTTATCTAATACTACCGCCCATTTGCAACTAACTGTGGTCCCGTTATTAATTGCGGATTAACCACTTACAAATATTAATATGGGCTTTATTGACTCTTGACTATGACGTGATCCCATGACATAAATAAGGGGGTTAGGGTGGGACCCTAACAAATGGGCTTTTAAAATTTCCCACTTACATTTTAGTCTTGGGGGTGTTGCTAGCTTTTTCCATCTTACCCAGTTATTCTGATCCCAATCCGAAATAGAATAAAGAGTTTTAAAACTTTTCTCTTCCATCCATCTCTGAAGTCCCCTTAAGTTTTGTTGCTGATTTAAGGGATTCTTCCCCATTATTCTATCCTCCCAAATAGAAATTGTTTTTCCATTCCCTGGATTTTTGGATATTTGATCTCTAATGAGAGGAATTATCCTTTTAACAAATTTCTAGATTTGGGTGCATGGCCTATCTGGAATAGTTTCAGTGAGTAGCTTTGTTCTATGACAATTTAAGTACTTCATTGTTAGTACTTTGACAACCAGTGGCCATTCCCATTTATCATTTTCTAGATAATTTTTGTCCCTAGAGCAATGTTCATTGGTCTTGGCAATCGTATTTCTATACCTCCTTTTTCATAGGGAAGAGTAACTTCCTTCCATTTAACAAGGCTGAATTTTTTATTATCTTGCTTTCCTCCTTGCTAGAGAAAGCTTCTAATTATCAGTTCCATTTGCTTGTGGGCACTTGCCAGAGCCATAATGATTGCATACTGATATATAAGCAAGGTCGAGAGAAGTGGTTTAATTAGTGTCACTATTCTTGCCAGGTTGAGCTACATCACTCCCCAATTTTGAAATTTTCCCTTCATTTTCTGTACTTTCTTTTTCCAGACTTCTGATTTTACCACTTCCTTTACTAAGGGCAGCTCAAGATAAGTGAAGTGGCTCCAATTTATTTGTAAAGGTATTTCCAGTATTTGTGAGATACACTGCATTGTTTTTGTTGGGGTATTCCAGTAGTATATTCTGCATTTGGAGTTGTTTAAGATTCCTCCTGAAGCTAGAAGAAATTCATCCAAGACTTTTTTGAATCATTTTGCTATAATGCAGGATACCCCACTTATGAGAAGGGTATCATCTGAAAAGCGAGAATGGTTTATATCTTTGACTCCTCTCGATATTTGGATCCCTGATATTTTTTTCTCTTTTATCTGATTTCCAGCATAGCACTCAACGATTTAGCCATGATGATGTACAAGAATGGAGAAAGCAGATAGCGTTGCCTCAGCCCTCGAGTGCTTTGGAAAAATTTACTAGGCCAACCATTGATTAAAGGAGCTATCTAAGAATTTGATATACATGCCTGGATAATCTCTATGAAATTTGTTGAGAAGCCAAACCTTTTGAGAGCTGCAACAAGACAGTTATGGTTAACTCTATCAAAAGCATTAGCCATATCTAACTTAACAATCATTCCTCTCTCTTTTCTTTAGATACTGCTATGGATAGCCTCTTGTACAATTATCACATTGTCTGTGATTTGCCTCTTGGGGACAAATCCTCCTTGATTTTATGGAATTATTTCCAGAAGTAATTTCTTCATTCTGTTTGCTAGAATTTTGGTAAGTATCTTATAAGGCAAGTTGCAAAGGGAGATTGGCCTATATCTATTAAAATTTGTAGGATTGGGTTCTTTGGGAATGAGGGCTAGGAAGGAGGATTTTGTATTTCCTCCAATATTTTTTTTTGGAAAGAATTTTTGAGCATTCTCATTAGGTCTTTTTTGATAATTTCCCAATGTTGTCTGTAAAAGGCTATTGTAAACCAATCTGGACCTGGTGCCTTATCAGGATGGAGGTTCCACATAGCTTCTCTGACTACTTCCTCAGTAATTTCTTTGTCTAATTCCTTATTTTGCTGGTCGCTTATTTATTTGTCTAATTTCTTCATTAGCGGCCTGCTAGTCACTTGTTTTTTTTTTTTTTAACAAGGTTGGTTAGATAGTATATTACTAAAAAGATTGTAGAGCAAACTCCGATTACATTCCGCTATATTGTGATAGTAGACTAAGCAATGAGACGAGATTGCAATCCTTTCTCCTGTGCTTAGTTTCCAAACTTCATAGATTTTTTAAACTATTCTAGGATATTGCCGGACGTATTGGCCTACTAAAAAAACAAATTTACATTACATAATTTCTCCTTGGGTTCATGGCTTGTTGACTGATTGTTCTGGGGCTGCTTCATTCATATTGTTGTTGTTGACTAAGCTTTTTCCTTCACTGCTGATATTGTTGCTCTTGTAGTGTTCTACTCCTTGCAGATGCTTGCACTTGGTTTTTAGATCCTTTATCTCATGCTATTGTGCTGCCATTTTTTACTTCTGAAAGCTGTACTCCATTCTCATTTCACTTCTTAAATATTTGAGATACTGTTGCAGCCAATGTATCATGACCTTGTTTCCTTTGCATGTTGGGCATGAGTCATTCCTGGCTGCCTTCTCAGTGGTGTTAAGCTCCATATGACTGACGTTTCCCCTTGCTTAGTTGTGGCTGCCTGTGCTCCCTTGATCCATTATTGCTCTGATTTGATCGTCTCTGCTCTGAAATTTTTCAGTAGCTATGGATATTGCCACTGAGCTAGAAAATATGAGAGAGGGCCTATATTTATGAAGATGGGAATGTAAATTGCAGCGAAAATTGTAATTCTGAAGTAAGATCTGGATGAGGGTAGGTGATAGCTTGATCGAATAAAAGGCTATCTACTGATTAGCCTTTTCAAGAGAGCAAGAAGCAATGGGTAAGGATGAGCAGGAAAGCTGGAGGCTAAGAGGGGCTGCGTGGAAGGCAGCTGAGATAGACAACGTGGAGGAAAGGGAGCTGGTGAGGTGGCTGCGCAAAGGACATGAGAATGCGTTGAGACAGTGAATAGTGTGAAATCTTGAGAGGACCAGCGTACCTGAGGTGGTTGTGCAGAGAGCTTAAGGCAGCAAACTGTGTGGGTGCTTCAACGAACAACAAGTGCGAGTGTGCTTGAGGGAGGAGAGAACGTAGCTACTTGACGGAGCTGGATAGCGATTTGCGAGAGGGAAGCTTGGTAGGGGCTGCGTGGAGAGGCAGCTCAACAATGGGAGCTAGGGAGAGAACTGTGCATAGAGGAGGTGGCTGTGTGGGAGAGTGAGGGAGCTATGCCTTGAGGCAGATTTTGCACTGTATGCTCTTTTTTATAAATCTATTCTATGATGCATGCTTGCCTCCAAGCGTGTGATTGTAGTGGTCCCCCATGCGATGGAGTTGAGTGCTGTCTCTTGCACACTTTTTCCTTTTCTGGCTCGGTTTCCTTCTGAGCTGAGCTTTGCTTTCTCATGAGATTTTTGACTTTGATTGATGTTTCTTATGTTGATCCTTTGAATTCCAATTTTTCCTTGCTTTTTCCTCTATCCTTCCATGATTTTCTGGGATTTTTTTGGGTTGTCACTTTTTTTATTTTCTTTGTTTTTTGATTTTTGATTTTTTCCATAATTTGTCTTGCTTTGTCTCTTTTTTCCCCAGTACATTATTCTTTTCGAATTTATTTTGATCTTATGGCATAGAGTGTTGATATTCTTCATTATTCTCCCGGACTCTTCATTCATTTCCACTGCTTGATTTGCGTGCAAATCCACCTACTGATTGTGAAGTCTCAGTATGTGTTTGAAAATTACACTACCAGAGTCTTCTAGATTCCTTCTTATTCTTTTGATAATTCTACTCATAAACTTGTTGCTTGGACTTTTAGTTCGAGTCATTGCCTCAATTATGATGGCTGAATCTCCCAAAATTATTGGATTTTGGATTCCTATTTTTTTAATTATTTTTGTCCCCATGAACAAGCTATATGGTTCAACCTTATTATTTGAAATTTGTCCCAATCCCCATTCATATGTGACAATTTTTTTCCCACTTGGATAAAAAATTATCCCGCCTGTTCCCGCCTTTCTAGGATTATTCTTGGAGGCTCCATAAAATTGCAAACAATATCTACTTTGCTGTCTTTTCCAACTTTCAATTTCTTCTTCAGTCATTCTCAATTTCCAGTTTTTCCCTGAGCTTTCTTTTCTTTGTCCTTTTTTACCATTGTTGTCTATTATGGCTTTGCTAAGCCAATCTCTTTCTTCTTGTTGAAGGATACTATAATCTATTGGGGCAGTTCCTTTTTCATTGAATATTTCTGATGTTAATCCCCATACTTTTGATAATGTTTTTCCAATTCTAGGATTTTGGTTTTTAAATATACAACTGTTCTGAGTCAGCCAGATTTTCCAGCATAGGACTGTTGGAATGCATTTCTAGATTCTTATAATTGTGACTTTCTTCTTTGTTGCATATGGGTAGGCTTTCTCCAAAATTTTGAGGAATTCCAGAAATGGTTTTTCGTAGTCTATATTTACTTCCAGCAGGCTCAAGAGCTGCTCCCAGCATTCTCTTGAGAATTTACAGTCTTGAAATAAGTGTTGAATGGTTTCTTCTGCCTGCTGGCATAATGGGCATCTTGAAGGCCCATAGAATCCTCTTTTTTTAAGGTTTTCACCAGTCAATATCTTTCCTTTTAATAGGGTCCAGATGAAATTTTTTTATTTTAGGCAAACTTTTTGATTTCCATGCTATTTTCCATGGTTCCCATACTTGCTGATTGGCTTAATCTTAAAGAATTTTATATCCAGTTTTGACTGTATATTGCCCATTACTTGGGTCCTAGAGGTAATTGTCTTCCTCTTCATAATGAATTGGTGCTTCCTCCTTTAGATGCTGCTTGAGTTTATTCCATTGTCCTTCCATGTTCGCTGGGATTGCTGGCTTTTTCCATTCCTTCTGATTCCACAGGGAGATTGAATGTAAGGTATTAAAGCCTTTCCCTCTCATCCACTATTGAATGCCATCCATTTTTGGGTGATCCTATAATGGATCATTTCCCATGATTCTGTCTTCCCATATCGAGATTTTTTTTTCCATTCCCAGGAGTGTTGGAGATGTGGTTGCCCATCATTGGAATGACTCTTTTGACTAGCTTCCATACTTGGGTGCTTTGTCTTATTGGGATGTTCCCATTTAGCAGATTCTCCTTGGAGCCATTTAGATATTTGTTTATGAGGACTTTTTTCCACCAACTCTGGTTACCTGCCATGAGTCTCCAGACAATTTTCAATCCTAGGGCTACATTCGTGAACCCAGGAAACCGAATGGACAAGCCTCCTTGTTCATATGGTAGCACTACTTGTTCTCACCCAAACTAAACTTTTTGTTTTCCTGCTTCCCTCCCTGCCAAAGGAAACTTCTTAGAATTAATTCCATCTGCTTGTGAGCACTTTCTGGTGCCATGATTAGTGCATACTGGTATATTGGCAGTGCAACCAAGAGAGCTTTGATTAATATCACCCTTCTAGCCATATTTAACCACATCATTCCCCAGTTCTTTATCCTGTCTTGCATTTTCCCAATTTGTATTGTCCATATTTCTGCCTTCATGATCTCTTTTGATATTGGTAATCCCAGATAGAGAAAGTGATTCCAATTTTCTTGTGCTGGGATTCCCATTATTTGGGAAATTCTTCGCATTGTTCGTGGTGGAATGTTCCACCCATAGATCCTGCATTTTGTATTGTTCAAGAGTCCACCTAACACTTGCATAAATGCATCCATTATTTTTTTGAATCTTCTCACTATTATTGTTGATGCTCTTCCTATCAGCAATGTATCTTCAACAAATAAGGAGTGATTTATGGTCTTTATTCCTTTTTCTATGCTCAGTCCTCTAATAGTTCTCTCTTTCCTCTGTGTTTCCAATGCTCTACTAAGAGTTTATGTCATTATTATGTATAGAAATGGCGACAGAGGGTAGCCTTGCTTGAGGCCTCTTGTGCTTTGAAAAAATTCACTGGGTCTTCCATTGATAAGGGGGGCTATCTAGGGATTGGATATCCATTCTTGTATCACTTCTATTATTTCTTTTGAGAAGCCCAATTTTTGAAGTACTACCAGTAGATATGAGTGGCTAACTCTATCGAAATCATTTGCCATATTTAGTTTGATTATCATACCTTTTTCTTGCTTTAAGATACTGGAGTGGACAACTTCCTGAACTATGATGACATTGTCAATGATTTGTCTGTTTGGGACAAACCCTCCTTGGTTTTCTGAGATGATTAAGTGCAACACTTTCTTTATTCTGTTTGCCACAATTTTTTTTATTATCTTATATGAGGAATTTCACAGAGAAATGGGCCAGAATCTGTTGAAGGTGGATGGATTTTCTTCCTTTGGAACCAGAGCAAGATAAGAAGATCTTGTGTGGCTTCCCAATTTTTTTTTTTTTAAACATTCTTTTCCATTCTTAAGAAGTCCTTTCTGATTATATACCAATGATTTCTGTAGAAGGCTATTGTGAATCCATCTGGCCTGGGCACTTTGTCCGGATGCAGGCTCCAAATTGCCTCCACAATTTCTTCTTTTGTGAGGTCCTTACACATGTCTTTGTTTTGTTCTTTTTTGATTTTCTTCTTTGTATGCTGCAGAATTTATTCATATTCAGCCATTTCCTTCATTTTTGACAGTAAGTTTTTGAAGTGCTGGTGGGATGTTTTTTTTTTATTTCTTCCGCTCCTTTGATTTCTTGATTTTCCACTTGTATTTTTTCTATCTAGTTTCTAGCTCTTCTGATTTTCATGCTGTTATGAAAAAAGGACGTATTCTTATCCCCTACCTTGAGCCAGAGGGCTCTAAATTTTAGTCTTGCCTCTTCCTCTTCTTTCCTGCTTTCCCTATATATCTCCCAGAAAATTTCTTTCTCCTTAAGGTAGTCTTGCTTGCTTTCTTCTTTACATTCTTTTTTAGCCTGCATGTTGGCCATTTTCTATTGTAGCTCTTTTTTCTTTTCCTTTTTTTATTTCATTTAACCTTGCCCATTCCTTTAGCTTGGTTCTTACAGTTTTTAATTTTTTTCCCATATGTACTGTGGTGAACTTGATATTCTTGGCGCCCATGTTGCTTCAACTAATTCACTGATTTCTGTGCTGCTGTCCTAGATTGAGCTATACCTGAACGGGACTGGGCCTTGGTTTTCCATTTTGCCCATTGCTATTACAACTGGCTTATGATAAGATGCTATGGTGTGAATGATTTTGGATTTGATAGAGTTGTACAGTGCTACTATGCTGTCTTGAATCAAGATTCCTTCCAATCTTTCTTTTATGTTACTTTTTCCCACTCTCTTGTTATTCTAGGTATATTTTCCATTGTTTGGAGGTATATCCAGAAGGGTATACTATTCCATTATATCTTCTAAAGAGTTCCTGGATGGATCCTCTTGAAAGTTTCCTCCAAAATTTTCCTTTATACTGCTAACCAAATTTAAATCTCCTCCTAATATTATTTTTCCAACTTGTGTTTCTTGTAATACTTCTTTTATTGTTGCCTAACACTGTTCTTTCTCCTTATAGTGGTTGGGGGCATATATATTTATCACCTTGTATTTCTCTTCTGTGTTGATCCTCCTAATATCCGTTAAGATCCAGTCCTACCCTGTTTTTTCCCCATTAATTCCCACCTTCCTTTTTTCCAGATTGTGCATATGCCTCCTGATGCTCTAGTTGCCTAGATTTCTTCCCCTTCATATTGCCTGAACTTTTTTTTAAGATTTTCCAATTCTTGATTGTTTACTTTTGTCTACTAGATCGTAAGGATATTTGGGTTCTCTTTTGTCAAAATATTTCTTGTTGCATTTTAATTAATAGATGAGCCCATTCCTCTGCAATTCCAGGAGACTATTATCATTATTTACTTGTTGGGTGGTGAATGGCTCCTTTCCTTTTATTCTGGCTTTTCTCCATATTTCCTGTACTTTTCCCTAGATAAGTGTCCATGGGTTGTTGTGTTCCTAGGGCCATTTCTTTTGTTGTTGCTTCAACCCTTACTTCTTTATTTGTCTTTCTTCCAACTTTTTTTTTGGGTTTCTGCATTTGGGAATGCTTCTTTAGCTTGTTTTTCTGGTTAATATCCTATCTACTAAGGGTGGGGGAGAGAGGTGAATTGAGTCTCTGGGGGAGAGGGGGGACTGCTGCATGATTGGAGAGCGCGGGGTTCTAGATCTAGATCTATATCTAGCTTTGTCTCCAGGGGATGGGGGATCTGATGTGAGTAGAGGATCAAAGGGGTTTCAGATAGGTAAATTTGCTTTTGACGAGAGGAAGAGGGATTCAACAGATTGTGAGGACTGAGAGGAGAGTTGGACTGGTTGTTTGTTGGCTATCTTTTTTCGTTTGACCTGTTCCCATTTATTTTCCAGATCCTCAATCTTTTCAATTTCATTTTCTCTACTTTTTGTACATCTATTAGCAAAATGACCATATTCATGACATACCTTACATTTGAAGGGGATTTGCTCATAATCCAGATGTTGTATGTGCATCCACTGATCCACTTTTATTTTAATAGATTAAGGGAGGCGTTTGCCTAGATCCACTTCCACACAGATTCGGGCGCATGCATGCATGTTTTCTTTAGGCTCACATCTGTCTATGTATTTCCAAACTGCGTTTCCTATTGCTTTGACTAAATCATTTCCCTAGCAGTGGAGAGGCAGATGCGAAAATCTGACCCATATTAGAATAGCATTTGGGACATCCATTTATGGGTCAAAGTCCGGTGTCCATCTGTTCAGATACAGTCCCCTTGTATCCATAAAATATGGACCATTCCTGAATATCAGATCTCGGTCCTCTTTGGTTTCAAAGTGGAAGGTATAGTAACCTCTACCACAGAATTTGATTGAGATCTTCCCAGATATTGTTGCAGCCCAGTTTCTTTCTACCCACTTTTGCATAGTCTTGGGTGATGGCCACAACCCAGTAAACTACCCTACTAACCCTCGTTCTGCTAGGGAGAGTGCTGCTTTTCTTGGGAGTGCTGGGGGGAGAGATATTTCTGGTATTTCTTCCATTTTTTTAACAAACTTTGAAACTGACGGTCTATTCTTTGCTAGCCCCATTGCAGAGATTAAGGAAGAAAAGGATTTTTCTGTTACTTCAGATTCTTGCTGGTGATCTATGTGATAATGATCTTCCTCTTTTGGTGGATCCATATTTCTCAAACCCCAGCAGCAAGAGGCCGCTGAGGGCCAATACGATCTAGGGTAGTATCTGCCTACCGAAAACTACAACTGTGATCTCGCCTTCCTCTTTCTGTCATTCTGACCTCAGTAGAAAGGGCCACTGAAGCATAGCAAATGCTGCTTCACACTGGGAGCAACATCAACAACTAGGGCTACATGCTATCCTTAGTTGCTCTCCTCGCCATCAAAAGTTTGGGGGAGGAATGCTCTATTGCTGGTCACTTGTTGAGAGGAGTTTTTTAAAGTGTTTATGTGCTGCGTTTTTTACTGCTTCTATTTCTTTTATTTCTTGACCATTTACTTGGATCTGTTCTATCTGATTTTTTGACCTCCTTATTTTCATTGTATTGTGGAAGAAAGTTGAATTTTTATCTCCAGATTTTAGGCAGAGACATCTTGATTTCAGTTTGCTTTCCTCTTCTTGTTGCGTATTTTTCTTATATATTTCCTTTTCTTGTATTTGATCTTGCTTACTTTCTTCCTTGTTCTCTTTTTCCTTGTAAAGGTTATCCATTTTTTTTTGCAATTCGATCTTCCTAGCTCTGTCTCGAAGATCATTTTCTCTTCCCCAGTTTTTTAAGTGCATCCTTAGGTTCTTTAGCTTAGTTTCCCAAACATACTGGGGAGATCCTGTGACACTTTTTTTCTAGCTGTCCTTTATTTGTTTTCCAAAATCTTCCTTGCTGTCCCAAATTGGATTATATCTCAAGGGAAGGGGTTCTTGATTTTCCAGCTTTCCCAGTGTTAGCACCACTGGATTCTGATCTGAAGCTAAGTTGTGAACAATTTTACTTTTCACAAGAGTGTAAGCAGCTTCTATGCTTTCATGAATAAGAATTCTCTCCAACCTTTCTTTTATGTTGTTTTTTCCAATTCTTTTGTTGTTCCAAGTGTATTTGCCATTGGTTGGCGGAATGTCTATTAATTTGTATTCTTCTATTATTCCTTCAAGAGCTTCTCTTGACAGATCATTGTGGAAGGTTCCGCTAAATTTTTCTTCTGTGTTCCTTATCAGATTTAAATCCCCTCCCAGGATTAAGTGCCCACTTTGTCTCTCTGCTATTTCTTCTTTAACTGATTTCCAACATTGTTCTTTCTCTCTATAGTGATTTGGAGAATATACATTTATAATGCCATATTGTTATTTTGTATTGAGATTCCTCAATTTTGTTCGAATCCAGTGTCTACTAGTTTTGTGGGTCATTAATTCCCATTTTCTTTTATCCCAAATGGTGCTGATTCCTCTTGATGCTCCTGTGACTTCTAACGCTACTTCTTCATAATTTTTTAGTTTTTGAATCATTTTTTGATTTTCTTGCTTGTTTAGTTTGGTCTCTTGGATCATATATATCTGGTTGTTCCTTGGCTAAAATGTCTCTAGCTGCATTGACTTTAAAGGAGGTGCCAAGGTCACGACAATTCCAAGAGACCACTATCATTATTTACTGTTGTGTTGGTGTGGTCCTCCCTTTCCTCTTTGCTGAGTTTTTTCATGACTTCCTATTTGTTTCCCAAGGAATGAATCCATTGGTTGTTGCGTTCCTAGGGCCATTTATTTAGCTGCTGCCTAATCTCTGATTTCTTTATTGGATATCCTTCCCACTTTCTTTTTCTAATCTCGGGCTTGGGGGATTTCTTTGGCTTTGCTTCTAGTTAGAATGTGGTCCACTGAGGGAGGAGGGGGGGAGGATATTGGGTTGGGGGTGGATATGAGAGCTAAAGGGTTTGAGGGTGGGGATCTGGGAGAGGGTGGATCCAAGGAGTCTTCTAATGGCTCAAAAGGATTCGAAGTTGTGTGATCAGGAGGAATAACCTTCGTTGGAGGCTCTTTCATTTGCTTCATGGGACTGATAAATATTTGGTGCAGTTTGCTTATTGGTAGGTTTTTTTCCTTTTCACTTGTTCCCATGTAAGTTCTTGCTTTTCTACATTTTCACACTCTATTTTTTTAAGGAACCTATTTGCAAAATTACCATACTCGTGACATACCTTGCATTTAAATGGTATTTTCTTGTAGTCCAGCTGCATGAATGTGTGTCCATTGGTTGACCTTGATCTTTATTGCCTATGGGAGGCCTTGTCCGAGATCTACTTCCACACATATTCTTGCGCACGCATGCATGTTGTCTTTTGGCTCACATCTGTCAATATATTTGGCCACTGCGTTTCCTATAGCCTTTACAGATTCATCTCCCTAGCAGTGAAGAGGAAGATGCGGGAGCCTAACCCACATAGGCACTGCTTTTAGGACATCCATCTCCGAATCAAAATCTGGCATCCACCTGTTCAGGTATAAATCTTTGGAGTCCATGAAGTAAGGTCCATTTCTAAATGTTAGATCTCTGTCCTCCTTTGTTTTAAAGAGAAAGGTATAGTAACCCCTTCCATAGAATCGTATTGCTATCTTCCCCTGTGTGGTTGCATTCCAGTTTCTTTCCACCCATTTTTGCACTGATTTGGGTGAAGGCCATATCCCTGTGAACTTCCCAATAAGTTCGTGTTCTGCCAGAGAGATGGCTGCTCTAATTGGAAGTGCTAGAGGGAGGGAAATCTCTGGGATACTTTTAAGTTTCTTTACAAATTTATTGACTAATGGCCTGTTCCTTGGAGCTCCATTCTCTGCTATCAAAGATGCGAAACATTTATGCATTTTCTTCATTCCCTGTCTACGTGGAAGAGTGAGGATCTCCAGCCTTAGAGGGCTGCATGGTTTGGTTGGCCTCAGTAGTAGGAGGCTATCGAGAGATGGATCTGCAAGGGCAGCAGTGGCTAGGTCAGCGCAGGCTCGGGCTAGCTTGTTGCCTGCGCGATATGAATAAAAAGTCATATTAATAGTCGAAGAAATGTGCTTTTTCAATGAGGTTTAGTTATAACTTGGAAAGCCAAATTTAGATCAAAACAGTTGAAATTAGTTAAAATGGACACTATTAATGTCACAACTCGATTATAAGGTTTCAAAACCTTAAAACATGTGAAATACATAATTTTAATTATTGAAGTTCACAATTATAATATTGCAAAATTCATTGTGAGTTTGTTTACTTCTCCCATCACAATCGCTAAAACATCCACTCTACATGTTTGGAAACATATTTCTTTACACATTATTGATATCAATATCTAGATGTTTGAAAACATAAATTTTAATATATTGTTGATGCCAATGTTAATGCGTTGACATAGACAATGAAGAGAATTAATAAAAAATGACCTACAATAACCTTTATTGTTAGAGATTTTTGCAATAGCACTGTGTAATATGTGTGATCCCAATTGACGAGAATGACTTGTTGGTCAATTTTCTAATTACTACATTTTGTAAGACAGATCACACATATTACACAGTGCTATTTTGGAAATCTCTAACAATATGATTAACTGTGGAAGTCTCCAATCACTTAATAACCTTTATACTAAATGAATTTTTACTTTAAATAATTTTATATTTTTATATTTTATTTTTCCTAACATTTAACTATTTATATATTGATAAATCAATTTAGTCATGTTTATTTATATAAAAACACTGATATCCAAATTCACCTAAAAAAACATAATTAAAAAATAAAATTGATTAAACATTATTATATTAATGCCACTTTTAATCATTAATACCTTTACCCTATCCCAAATCCTAATAATATACCTAAAAAGCTTACAAAACTAACTTCATTATTTGTTTGTGGTTATGCGCTATCAATTATGCCTCTCAATTTCCACCTGACAGAAAACCACATGATGGAGCATAAAAAGAGGAGTAGAATATTTCAATAGCATCATTAGTTGCATGGCCCTAACATGCATGCACCTAAAAAGCCTAAAATCTTTTTCACACCTCCTTATCTCCTTACCCCTATTCCATAGGTTAAGTTGTTCCATAACTACAATTCCATATTGAAAAACACCGTCCCTCATGATTGAACCAAACGACACACCTTCCAATCCGAGGACCAGGGTATCACTTATTCCAATATGCAATGCATTGGGCTAAACAAAATTGTTGCTAATTTTATTTTTCCTTTTTCACTTTCTTTTATCATTTTAGGGATAGCATAGGTTTGCAGGGATTTTGCATTTTTATCATTTACTTGGAAGGTTGTGTTATTTTTTTTTTTCAGGTTCTGTTTACGTGTGATTTCTCTAATGAAAAAATGATATTTCTTTACTCTACTATCATAGAAAAAATGATATTTCTTTACTCTACTATCATAGTAAACTTAATTTGCTTGAATGCAATAAATAATATTTTAATGTGTTATCAATTATTAAAATATTTAAAAATTATTTTGAAAATATACATATATATGATAAGATTTTAAAAAACTTTTGACATATGTGAATGATATTTATATTATTATTATTATTTTTCCGAATAATATTTGGTAAAATATATTAGAATAATTTTTGCGTAATACACAACAAGATTATATATGAGGGTGTGAAATGCAATCTTTCCCAAAATTGCTTAATGAAGATGTTGCACTTTATTGTTTTTCCAGCTTAAAATCAGATTACAAAACAATATGGATTTTTAAAATTATAATTTTTGAAGGAAACACCAAAAAACATACAAAATTTTGATTGCATCACATACTTTATAGTATATGGAAATTATGAAAAGAATCTATGATAAATTTGTTGTCAAGATAGGCTGTCAAATTCAGATTAGGTAGGTGGTAGTGGAGAATAGAAGTTCACCAAGGAAATTGTGGACAATGCAGGATGAACATCCACTTGTTGTAACACGTTCAATAATTTCTTAGGTTATCAATTTCATCATTTTGTCTCTAAATAAGGCATCAATGTTCAATTGATATCTGCATTGTTGTCATTACTTAATCAATCCGTTAATCCACCCACAATTGGAGAGCGATAAGTTTCTCTTGAAGCTCGGTCAAGGAACCACCAAAGATAGGGGTGACCAATAGTCTATTATCATGATGAAAAGTCATGGTAGAAAATAGGATAGAGCAAAATCACCTAAACTTGTCAATCTGTGATATCAGGAAATTCCATCAATGTTGGAATATTCAACAATCCTCAATTCCCTAAATGTTGAAATTGATACAAACAAAGGCCATAAAGGAGTTCCCATGTGAGGGAGGTCCAATCTCCTCTCACCCATTAATACTAGTGGATTTTCCCATGGCATTCACATAGATGTAATGGATCCTCCCAACCATATTCATGATGAAAAAATGAAGGCCCGACTACATGTGACAAGCTCGATACCCAAGCTCCTAAGTGTAAGAAACATAACTAAGGTGTACCACAGACTTTGGCACACCTGCATGAGGAGAATTTGGATATCAAGTCTACAATAGCTCCCACACTATGCCAATCACACCAACATATTTCACCATTGCATTCAAGTATGTGAAAGAAATATCCCTTAGAATATTCATGATGAAGTAGTTAAGCTAAAGCCTCATTCCATGTGTCAACAACTACCTTAATGTGATTTCTCAGTTTTCCATCTAGCTAGTGCAACCTTCTCCATGGGACATAAGGTGAGGGTTATGGAATTGGGTGAAATTGGGTGGAAACATTCACCTACAATGTTTTAAAGGGTGAGTGACCATTGGATTAACAAAGAATATGCCACTGAGTTGAGATATTAAAGGACATGAACAAAGTGAAATTTTGGCACAAAAGTTAGGCTTGTTAAATTCTCTTAGAGATGGTTGTAATTTTTGACTTGATGGATTCCGCGGAACCAAGATGCCTAATAATATTATTAGTCACCCTCAAGACTCTTTTATGCATTAGCTATTTCTTGGCTAGGTTAATACCTTGAAGTAGATCATACAACTTTTCTTGATTATTTGAAGTTGTGCCCAAACTCTAAGAATATGTTAGTTAAATTTGTCTATCAAGCTATTATTTTCCTCCCACATCTACCACACTTGACATTTATATTACATTTTGTTGCTATAAATTAACATTTTTTATAACTTCAAAAAAAATTGAATCAAATCAAGTCTCACTAGCATAATTGGTTGAGGATGGGCCTCTTCAGCGAGGCAGCCCAAGATCAACCTCACGGGGGTGGTTGTGCCTATGCTAGGGGGAGGAGACATGCTAAAAAATCTAGTCAGTTTAGGGTTGGTGTGGCCTAGGCTGGGTGTGATACCTTGGTGACTTTGACAGATTAGATGCCCTTGGGTCATGGTATCTCAAGCCACAGGTCAATCCTGGAGGATCACAAACAACTTCACACAAAAAAAATTGAATCAAACCCTTATTAACATAAAACTAACCCAATACCTAATAACACTAATAACACTAATAACAATTAATTCAATTCTTAATTTTTAATATATTATATATTTACTTATACTTTTATATTCTTTAAACTAATAAAATACATGGTTTTACTAGATATATAAAATTTCTTATAACATGTAGGATTGTAATTATGAACTGTATGAGTGAGTCTGCAAATTTTAGGGTTTCTTCCACATAGGCATCCATGCTTAGTTTCGTGAGAGGGGGATTTGCTACCCCCTCCTTCAGCTATATTTTTTTGGGAGTTCATAACGATTATGGATCTATTATTATTCCCCTTCAATCCCCTCATATTTGACATCCTTTTCATAAAGTAGCTAGGTGAAGCGGAGTTTCTAATTTCATAGCAAAACCCTCACTAGGTGCATCTTAGCAAAGCTAGAAATCCAGGGTGTTGTGTTAGAAATTAATTATTGCAATAATGAAACACATAAAATGTTTTATAAACAGAAACACAAAAACAAATAAAACAATAGAGACACAAATATATGTGGTTCACCCAATTTGGGCTACATCCACGGAGAAACAACCAATCCTTCCTTTTATATTATCCAGAAAAATGAAGAGATACAACCTACAATAGATCCACTGTAATTTCCTATTCGTTCTCACATAGTCTCCTCTCTCTTTCTTTCTCAGAATAATAATAAACAACCGCAATACAATTCCAGCATATAAACTGAGGGTTTCCTTCTAGGGAAAAATCCCTAAATTAACATAACTTATACTGTCAGATCATATGCCTAATGAATGACCCAGATTGAATACAAAACTACAATATTTTACAAGGCAATTTTCCATCTATTTTTATCTTTGTGGGCACTGCCCCTGAACCCCCTCCAGGAGGGGCTCATAAAATCACCATTGCTCCCCCCTAAACCCCCCCGATAATAATCACATGGGAGGTGTTTCTGCCGGAACAAGGATCCAACATGAGTGAAATAAAAAAACCTCTGAACAATCGGGGAGATAACCAGGCTCCACACCCAATAATATCCCACTTGGAGACTGATTATATAAACTTCATCATTGCTTCACTTGTTGAACAATGAATCCACTTGGACTTGGCTATTTCTCATCTTCAACATCATACTTGAAGACCAATTGAAACTGAGCAGAATCTCAGTTTCTACCTTGTTACAAATTTTGTTAACATATCTGCAAGATTTTGGCTAGTGTGTATCTTTTCCAACATCAATTGTCCATCTTCTAACACTAACCATATGAAATGGTACTTGAGTTATACATGTTTAGTCTTGGAATGAAATATTGAGTGCTTTGCAAGATGAATGACACTCTGGCTGTCACTGTATAACATGCCCATCTCCTGCTTCTTCCCCAATTCATCCATAAGAATTTGTAACCAAATCATTTCTTTACTAGCCTCTGTAGAAACAACATACTCTACTTTCGTTGTTGAAAGTGCAACAATTTTTTGCAATTTTGAAACCCATCTAACAGTTGTTCCACCTACTGTAAACACACACCCTGTGGTTCTCCTCCTGTTATCTCTATCACATGCCATATTTGCATCAACATATCCATGTAGAGAAACGTTTGAACCACCAAAGCATAATGCTTGATTTGTGGTACCTCTAAAAGACCTGAGAATCCACTTCACTACCATCCAGTGCTCCTTTCCTGGATTGTTCATATACTTGCTTACAACTCCCATTACATGTGAAATATCAGAGCTTGTGTAGACCATTTCTTACATTAAGCTTCTAACTACTGATGCATATTGAACTTTACATATATAATCCATCTATTCCTAAGTCTTGGGACACATCTCCTTACTGACTAGCCAAAGGTGCACTATCTGGTTTTGCATTCTACATAGTAAATCTTTCCAACACCTTTTCTATGTACTCACTCTGAGACAATGTTAATTTGCAATTTTTGCTATCTATAGTTATTCTCATACCAAGGATTTGTTTTTCAACACCCAAATCCTTCATTGCCAATGAATTTTCCAATTTTCCTTTGAGCACATTTATTTCCTACATGTTAGACCCTGCAACAAGCATGTCATCTACATACAATAGCAATATAATATAGTTTCCATCATTTTTCTTTTTAAGATAAAAATAATGGTTAGGGTGACATTTTGTTATGTGGACTTATCCCTCTTGTGGACAAGAGTGATCTCCCTAGAATTCAAATAAACCTAGTAACAAACAAACATGAACTTATACCTTTCTCTAGACTTTGATTGACTGAAAGAAAAATATAATGATAGAGGCATCTTACCGATTTAATGAAATGATTGATGAAGTTCCCTTCAAAGCTTTCGACCATTCGCTCCTCGATGCTTTAGATATCCTCTTGTCACCCCCCACAACTTCTCCATACTATCCTAAAATAGATCTGCATAGATAGAGACAAACAAGAGATCAAAGGATCCATCATATATCCAAATAGATAACTCGACTAATTAACCAATTATATATCATAAACTGATCAATATGCAATCACAATGCAAGTACGTGATCAAGGAATCCTACAAATTAAATCAACAAAGATGTAATTGAGAAATAAAAATTACTTTTATATTCATAAACTGGAGAAAAGGATTACAACCATGTAGCCTTGATGTTGCAATTCCCTTCTACAATCTCCAACCCTCTCCCTTGCAAGAATATCCTTCCAACCTAATCTCAATAGCATAAACCTACTTTCAACAATCCTCTCCTAATAGTCAGACCTATAGTAGATTTATAGGCGAAGAATGGGAAGTTATGGATCCATTCTCCAAGGGATGAGATCCACTAATAGGGGGATAGAGGTTCCAAAAAGGAAGGGGAGTTTGTCCATGATGGGAGGGATCAATACTGAATAGGAACCCATTCTTGTTGGTTGGGATAGATGCTACCAACAATGATTCTAGACTTTACTTTTTATTTTTACATTCTTTAAGTCATGTTCGCAGGTCATAGTGTAAGACAGTGCATACTTATGCACAACTATTAATGGTCTTCTCTGTGTATGCATATAAATTAACTAGGGAACTGTGCAGATAGCCAAAAATAGGGTTTTGTACCATGGGATTTAGGAATTCCACTTTATTTGGGATGATTTAGATTCTAAATTTTCATGGGAATGCTCTTGGAATACATTGTGGATAACGAAAGATCCAAACAGATGGTCATTTGCCTAATGTGACAAAATGACGTGTAATGAATTGTCCCCTAAAGTGCAAAATCATAAAAGATATTTTGATGACCGAAGTGCTTTATCATGCTAAGTTTTGGGTTAGAGACTGCAGTCGGAGACCTAAAAAAATCAAACAAACATTTCATTGCAATATATAATATCATCGCTGAGGTAGGCATTCCCATACTCAAAACATAAATGTCTCAAAGTACAGTACACAAATACATCTAAAGATCCATGTCAATAGAAGACATAATATTGATGAAGGCATCATTGGATCTATTTTCATAATCATGAATATTTAATAACTCCACACAACCTGGATGGTTGAAACTAGATCCAAGGTCTTGATCTCCTTCTCTTGATCCATAGTACAAGTCTAGCCATGCAAGTGAATGTCTCGTAGTCAAACGTGGTAGAAACCACTTGATTACTGGTCAATGATGTGAACCATTAACAAGTGCGAGAGAAACCACAAATAATGACAATGGCTCTCAAGGTACTTCTAGTACAATCTATGAATTGCGAATAGATGTTCTAATGTTGAACAATCATAGAATTGTTCGATCGAAGGTCAATGATGAAAAACTGTCATCGAAGGCGAGAAACATGCCATTAAGGCATGCTGACCTCAAGGTACTGAAGATTTCTAGATCAACTTCCTAGATAATGAGCTGAATTCGATAGGAAGTGATCCATCGAAGAAAGGCCTACGACATGAAAATCATGTCAAGTTTTGAAGAACAACAGTTTGGAGTAATCCGGGACTGACTCAGGGATGGTCGACACAATTGGAGGTCATGAATATCAAAGTAATTTGATTGAGGGTGGACTTCTCTTGAACATATTAGAGACACGACATAATGAATTGGGAGAATTTGACTCTAAAATAAAACCGAAACCAACTAAAGACTTTCAATGAGGTATGGTCAACTAAGTAGCAAATAGATTTCCCAACCCATACACGAAAGTGACGGAGTGTCATGTTCAAGAACGACATACTTCCTTTTACAAATACAAAACAAATATTCTTTCTCACTTCCCCCCACCATTACTAACAAGTACCTATTTATTTGTTACAAGCTTAAGGAGGATAACATATGCTTGTACTGTAATCTCATCCTTTGAACGAGTCCTCCGAATTATTTTTAATGAACCCTAAGAAGACGTGGTTTGGTCTCGTCATGCTTAACAAGTCTTGCACTATTTGAATCTTATGAGTCCAGTGATGGAGTAACTCGATGCCATTTTCATGTTTAAATAGTTTGAAAAGACACAAAAATAAAACTTGTTCAGCCTTTCAACGTAAATTTTAACGAGCCCAAAGAAAGTAAAGCTCGGTGTTTTTCAGTTTAGGGAGTCAGAAGAAAAACATAAGTAAACTCCAGAGTGTTGTTTTTCGTAAATTTAGTTCCTCAAGCCTAAAAAGGGATAAAATGATGCAGGAGAGAATTCTATTGACCATGATTAGTCAACACATACCTTTTTCGTAAATAGTCTAGTTTAGTTCGTAAAAGGGGTAAAGTTATACTAAATAGGCAGTTTTTCATTTACTTTTACGAGTTCAAACAATCAAGTACTTGGTGATATTTTTGTTTTTAAGGAGTATAAAAAGGGTGAAAAGAGAACTCCATGGTTTCACCATTTCATAAGTTTTAACAAGTTCGAAAAAGTGATAAAAATATACTTAATACCAAAATGATTCGTTTCCGTAAATAACCTGTAACTTGCACACTTATACTCGAAATAATTATCTATGCTAAAAAGTAAAATTAAAAAAATTATAAAATTGCATTTTAAAAAGTAAATAGGCAAAAAATAATATTTAAATAGGCCTAAAAAATTAGAAAAATTGAAAAAGTAAAATTTTTTCACCATTTGTGTTTTTAAACTTTTGAGAGTGATAGAGGTCATTTTTTACCATAAACTTCTGAAGCTAATTCCAGACAAACCGTTGGGCGAAATTGCGAGCCATTTTCTCCAAGTAGATTATCTCTTTGAGCTCTTCATTTTCATGACTTTTATTTGGTTTATTTGGGAGGAATTTCAAAATAATGTTTTCCCTCAATGTGCGCAGGTCACCCTTATTGGGCCTGCGCACATCAACTAGTTTTTTAACACTATGTGTGCAGTTTCTAAGGAAGAAGCCATGCACATGCACATTGTTCATAATAGTTGGTTGCGCACAAAATCAATGGCATGAAAAATAAAATAGAGAACTCCCAAAGTCTTGCTAGTTTTCTCCATGATTACTTCTAATGATATTTTATCCTTATTTACAGGCTTTTGAACTGCAAATATGGAATGGAGAGAACATGAGTATGAAGAGGAAGACGCAGCTACTCCAAATGATCCAGCAACCATACATGCCTTGAAAAATTGTGGCTTATACAAGTTTTTACCATTCTGGGCATGAAGGCCCAATTAGACTCGATAGAATGGATGGTGAGCAAGTGGAACATTCAAGAAGAATGTTTCATAGTCGGAGACCATAGACTTGTCATTGATGCTGATGACATTTAATTCCTTAGTGGAATTCCACGCCATGGGGTGGAAATCAACCTGTATTGGCATAAGTGAGGTGGTGAAAGGAATGCCACCTATTTGCTAAAACATTGTACCTGAGGGGTTGTTCTCAAAGATGGTAGGATTGACATCAAGACCATAGCACAAATTAATTTGAATGCTATCAGGTTCATTGTTGCATGGTTGTGTGGTAGTGTAGCTTTACATTTGCTCATAAAGGCTCAGATGTAAACCAATGTAGAGTGTTTTCAACCTATCATATTTAACTGGAGCGAGTCTGTAGTTGCCAGTCTAAAGGGTTAACTAACTAGGGTCAGAATGAGAAAAATAAAAAACTTTGGGTATGGTGCCTTTTTTATTTCATTTACTTTGGAGCGAATTCCTCTTCTAGATCCACATGTAGTTGTAGAGAGAGGAGGGCCTCGTGACCCTCTCATGCTGAAATGGGTTACACTTATGGCACGTCATGGAGGTGGCAAAGGACCAACGATCAAATTTACTCCTGACTTCATCAGGTGGATGGAAAATCAGATCATTATGATTGAAGATTTTTCATATGAAAGGATGGACTACATAGGAGATTCGGTCATTCCACGACCTCCTGGGATATAGAGGGGTGCTAAAGGTAAAACTTCACATTTTGGTTGATGTTTTGAAAATTTTCATATTTTGTTATTTTTTGGCATCCAAAACTAATTATCCGAAATGATCATGTAGATGTAGCACCAGCGATACCAGCTAGATTACATAGATATGATTGTTGTGGTGAGCAACCATTAGCTCCCATAGTACATAACCTGAATGCGGCAGAGACACTAAGAGAGATAGAGCACAACCTTGAGAGATTGACTTTGGACATCCCTGATGCTGCGATAGATGATTTGCCTCTCCGCTACTAGAGGCATAATGCAGGGGTTCGTAGACCTATTAGACATTTGCTGTGACAAGTAGCATGTGCTATTGTATGCTACCATGATCATCATCATGCGTAGTTGATAGTTTGAGGGCTAGATCTTTTTTTATATTTTAGATGATGTATCAGCATGTTCGGAAAATAAAGGTCATGGGGCCTCATGTCTCTAGATGACATATTTTGTAAAATCCACACTTTTTATAAACTCATATCTATTGAAAGCTACTACTTCTATTTATGTCTATATTGTACAATATATGAATCAATATCGCACTGATTTATTTACAAATGTCTTACAAGTGCCAATTTAACACATAATTAGCTAATGCATCTATTAATGCGTTTAAATTTCTTAAAATATGTCGATGCTCAATATAATCAAATTCTATTTCCAAAAGATGAACTCACAAAAACACCCTTAACATGGAAGCACTTCTAACTGAATAAACACCATTGCAAATCTAACCTAATGATCAATTGATGAATTCCAAATGCAATGGCATCAAATAATAGCTCAATCACTATGCTATATTCTATAATATTATTCGTTGTTGGACCTAGGCATATCCCATGAATAGAAACTAAATCATCTGTGGGCGAATAAAT
Source organism: Pinus taeda (assembly GCA_000404065.3). Lineage (NCBI taxonomy): Eukaryota > Viridiplantae > Streptophyta > Pinopsida > Pinales > Pinaceae > Pinus > Pinus taeda. The sequence continues at coordinate 402,442 of APFE030624183.1, forward strand.
GACCCAGGCTGTGGAAGATAAATTTTGTGTACTATGACTAGCGCCATCAGCGAAGCCAATGTAGGCTTGAGGGATCGTTGACATCTGCAAATCAAGTTTAACATAAGATGAGTAAGAGAAGTAGTGGGAAATCGTAAAAACTTGATAAAAAATACCACATGTAAACTATGGTATAGTAATATACAAATTTTTACCAAACAATCTAAGCATAATCTCTCTTTAGGTAAGGACCATTTTTGGGCTTTCCCAAAGGAATTATGTCATAATCAATTAGTTCATAAGCCCCTTTTTCCAATGCATGTTTTACAATATAATGGCCACGACACATAGGCTCGAATTTACTAGCACCTAACTTATCGTGCTTTTGATCATAGACCAAGAGTAAATCACCTTTTGCATATGAATGGGGTTTGACATTTTTAACATACTGTGCTTTAACTTGTTTCTTTTGGGCCTCGCTAGCTAATGCAACATCACGTCGAGTCTCATTGAGATGTGCTAAGTACAAGAAACATTCTTCTTCAGCAAAAGTGGCTAGTAATAATTCAATTTCCAGTTTCAAAGACAATATTTCGCATTCAATTGGTAGAACTACTTCCATGCCATAGACAAGATGGAAAGGAGTAAAACTAGTTGAATTTTTCTGTTGTGGTACATTATGCCCACAAGGTTGGACAACGAATTAGATGCGAATCTCGTTTATGAGTCCTGATAATCCTTTTAATCATGGTGGTTAAAAACATGTTAACGAATTCCACTTGGCCATTTTTCGATCGGTAATATGGAGTAGAACTATCATGATGCATGCCTAGCTTCATGGTAAGATCGATCATCATATAGTTTCAAAAATGGTTACCCTGGTCTGTGACGATGGATTGTGGAACTCCAAACCGAGCAATTACATGATTGACTAAGAAAATGGATGTTGTTTCACCATCATCCTTATGTTGGAAAATCAGGAAGGAAGTAAATATTTTCTCGATCTTTATAATTACTTGTGATGTTTCTTATTATTACAATTCTTTATATCTTCTTTCTTTAGTTCATGAAGCAATTACCAAAAACAACAATACATAAAACAATGAACACAAGATGTAGGCACATGCTAGGGCAAAACCCCCCTCGAGGGGAAAACCCAGTAAAAGTAATTATTCTTTTCAATAGTATTATTTAAGAATCTTCACCCTAGACCTTGACAAAATCTTCCCTCTACACCAAGTCAACCTCCAGAAGATTGACATCTTCCCAGCAACTTTGAGTATGCAGTAACTTGCAGTAGCTAGTATCTTCTAGCAGCAATCCAACTTGGAATACTTCGTTCTCCCAATACAGAGCACGAAATAGAGTGAGACCACCACCTAAATTTCTATTTTTCTCTTCTCCTTAGACTCCCCCAAAATAACATTCACTTTTTCTTCCCAACAATAGACTTTCCAAAACTATCCATTTTGCACTTCTTCCCAACAACAAGATTTTCGCACTTCTATCCAATAGATGAGAAGATGAGAAGTTATGCTCCAAATGAATTTGTAGTCCTTCCTTTTTTAGGCTTCTTATGGAGTATAATAGGTCCCTGTGCCAACTTGATCTTCTCTTAGGCCGACATGGTGTGGAGGTTACATAATTCATATTTGACTCAATACTTAACTGATTTATATGATTCAAAAGCCCAAGAAGGGTATCTTTAAATGTACAATAATTCTTTAGACCCAAAATAAATCCTAGAAGTCCTCAATGGGGACTTTAACCTAAAACATGGTGACCTAATCATGAAACCCATGCTTTAATAAGTCACAATAATAATAATCATACAAATTCTTTTCTTTGTTCTTTTGACAATTATATTACATAATGAATCAAGTACATTATTGAAGACCGAACATAGTTAGTTTTCACAACACTCCCTCTTAACTAGGGAGGTATTCATAATGTACATATACAATGGAAGATATCAAACTATATGAACCATGAAGAACTTTAGGCATCGCAATGCCATGAACTAGATTCCTAAACAGGGCAATCTATCCAACTAGTCATTCAACAATTTAGGCACCACAATGTCATGGGCTAGATTCCTGACTAGGGAAATCTATCCAGGTGGGACTAAGGTGGACACAAGATTTCAATCCCTCTAGGTACAATCAGGATTACTTGCTAACTACCAACCCAAAAATCTAGGTGTGTGTCAGAGCTCAATGACCAACGCCACCTTTCCAACTTTGGGGACTCAGAAATCAACACAAAGTGTCAGACAAATGTCTCCCTAGGCAATGCTTCACTCCCAAAGCCTCAACACCCCTTGATCTAGTAGATCAAGAATAACCAATCTCTCCTAATCAAACTGATTGGTAACCAGCATGCTTTCCTTTGAGAGATTCACTTGTACAAACACAACTCCAATCAATAATATACTTTCACATGTACATAAATACAAATCTCATGGTCTTCCAGGTAACAGATGTTGCTTCTCAACTTTCCATAGTAGGACTATCAACTAAATCTTTGACAAATATTCCTTAATCATATTCCACACTTTACATGCAGCAACATATCCTCTGAAATTCATTCCTCAAGTGATACCAATATATGCTCTCCCTCTCAACCATGAAGCACCTCTTTATCCGAAATCCCTCTTAATCTTAGGGATATCTCTTCTATTGATGCTTCCTCTGGGATATCAACTTCTTCTTTTTGACATCGGATAATCTTTTGTGGATTCTGTTGGGCCTTGAAATTGTCATTCACTTCCATTACATTTTCACTTATATTTCCATATTGTCACCTTCACTCCACCTCCATTTCATTACATTTACCTCCATTTCATTACATTTTCCTTATCATTATCATTATTTGGTCACATTTATGTTTTTCCAAACTTTATTAATTCTTAGCATTTTTTAAGTGAATTTATGGTTAAAAATTAGAAAATAATGTGCATATGCTTATACCTAACAAGTGAGATGATATTGTTGACATGTGTAGGTGAAAAGGAAGCTTATAAAAGACCCTTATGTGGCCTCCTAAAGCCAAATTCGAATTTGAGTGGAGAAGATCATGGGATCATAAGGATATGTGTCTCATTTCCTATTTATATTGAAACTCTAAGAAGATATGTGTCTTATCATTTCCTATTTTTATTGTAACTCTAGAGATATAGGGAGAGATTCATGGACTGTCATTAATAAGATAGCTTCTCATATTTTTGTATAAAAAGGGGAATTTTTCTCCTATCATTTTATGTGTAAAGTTGGGGAATTTCTCATGTTTTGAATAAAGAAGAAGGCTTGCAATTGGAGCTTCTAAACTTTCCATCCTCATACTTTTGGATTGGCCATCTACAATGTGTGGGATTTATTTGTTTTTATAGATTAAGATTGATTTGCTTTCATAGATTAAGATTTATTTCTTTCTTAATTACCGTGTAATCTTATGCTAACCAAAGCATCTCAAGCAAAGAATTTTCTCTTTTCCAAAATTAGATTGTGTTTGAAGCATTGGATCATACAGTGATCTTAGTTTTCCTTTACATGTTTTTACAATGCTTTCTTAGGATTAAGTTTTACATTCATTGTTTAACCTTATGTAAAGCTTTTCAAGAAGGTAATTATTCCAAAATTGATTGCTTGAGGCATTTAGAAGAGACAGTGATTTAGTTTCCTTTCTCATGATTTTTAGATTAAATTTCTTATCTATTGTGTCATCTCATGTTCAACATTTCAAGAAGGTAACCCTTCCGAAATTGATTGCTTAAAAACATTAGATTACACAGTCATTGCAAGTTTTTACATGCTTTCTTTATGCTTTCTTAGATCATGTTTTCTTTCATTTAATGTATAATGAAGTACTTAATCACTTCAAGAAGATTGCTTCCTAAATTGAATGATTCATGGGTATCTGATCATACAATAGGTCATAGTTGTCTTTTCCATTTGTTTTAGATTGTCATTGTTATTTTGCTTTCAGTCCATGAATAGGATTAGTTTCATTTTGATCAAGAGCTTTCAAGGATAATACAGGAAGTGATTTCATTTTCATCTTGTCAAATGAATGCAATTGTATTTAGATTAATGCTCTATTTTTCATAGATTAGTTTAAGTACATTTCCTTTTCTTCCTTCTTTTTCATGGTTTAATCATTTAATTTAGAGTAATTCTTAGTTTAGTTTCTTTCATCAAAACATCTCATTTTATTCCTTCTTTAGAAGTTAGTTTTCAACATTAAAATTCATTAGATTTTGTCCATTAACGTTTAAAGATTTCATCTAGAAGCATAACTTTCATTTCTTAGATTAATTTCCTTAGGCATAAGAAACAAAACCCGAAAACAACATAAAGACATACTGAACGAAGTAAGAAACAAGGTTAAATAAGCACATATTGTGCATCACACTTCATCAGTTTACTAACCCCGGTCGATAATTTATGTTAGCAATTTAAGACATTAAATTGACTAAACATTTTGGCGCCGTTGTCAGGGAAGTGTAATTAGGAGACCTTATTTCTTACATCTAAAAAAAAAATTAATAATTTCTCAAGTATGCTCTCCTCCTGCACTTTGTGTGATCTAGAGGATCAAAATATTATATATATATATATATTATATTATATATAATTTTTTTTTTTAATTTTAATTTTTTTGTTTAAAAAAAAATAAAAAAAAATAATTTTTAATAAAACAACCAACGCAATGCCCATGGCCTTTGAAAACAATTGACCTCTATAGAGATATTGGTCTTCAAAATGGCTACAAGGCCTCTATCCTCAACATAGCTTGCACACATGCTCCAGCTGCACAACATATGATGGGTGCAGTATCTTAACCTCCATGGCTTGGGGTGTCTCAAATTGCAAATCCCGCACAACATACTGGATCACCATTGCCAAAAATGAATTTTATTGCCGGATCACCATTTCCAGAAATCGCACCAGTTTAGATGCACGTTTTTAAAACACATTTTCTGAGCAACCCTAGGCGAATTAGAAAAATCCAAGACATGGGTTTTTTTTGGGAACAAGGTGAGTTAGGTAACCCAAAAATGGTTTTTCAAATTTGACAACTGTTTGAGCGAATTTTATTGTACTTTGGAGCCTTAGTTTCCAGATTGCATGAGAAAAACGGATTTTCGGATTTAATGCACAGTTGCGGCCATAATCTGATTTCTCTGATCTTTAAGAGAAATATCTGCCTAGATCTGATTTCTCTGGCTAAATTCTAGCTTGAGATAGTTGGAGAAAATTCTTTGAGTTTGGGTGTCCCAATCGCTTGTGCCAAGTCATCCATTGTATGTTGGCCCTGTTAATTTTCTCCATTGAAGGAGCCACCATAAGAGAGAATGAGAAGGGATTTCAAGAGATCGAATAACATTTCAGTGATATTCACTATTTGATACCTCATGCAGTTAAAGAATGAAGGAATAACTGATAAGAAGGCCGATTGTATTTCATTACAACTCAATACACATTTGAACACAAGAAAGAACAAGGATTCTCTAAAGTAGCAATAACACCTTCCTGTTTTGATCATCCAAGTATCTTGGTTTCATTATCTTGACATTGTATTTTGAAGGGGACGGTATGTGAGAGGAACTAGATCTCATGTATCAAGTACTATGGAAGCTTTGATGTATCCCTTGGAAGGTTCTTGCGGGATAAATTATCTAACCAGATTTCCAACCAACAGATGCACATATGATCTCTACATTTCTGCATGGCATTTGATCCATGCTACTTCAGATGCCTTTTGATCAGCTCTCATTCAGATTGGATAGTTATGTTGCCACATAGTTATGAGATTTTTCTAAAAGGTGCAAGTGGAAACAAGTTAAAGAAAGTTAAATTTGTTGTTCAACATGTTTTTTTTGCAGCACATATGATGATTCAATAATGGCTTGCAGAACAATTGGAAAATTATTTATATGATTTCTGAACATTTGGCATTAATATTGTCGTTGTGTATTTTTCTATGAAGTTTTAACTTGTAGGGCACAACAAATCTTTGTGATGCCAATCGTTTTACTAAGCACAGTGCATGAAGTCATTCGACAACAGGGAGTTGATTTATTTTTCATGGTTATTTCTTAAAAATAAATTGTTATCGATATAATGAATTGGACCGAATATAACACTTTTGATTTTCCTTAATCTGTTTCATTTGAAATTCAATTTTTGCGTAAGAATCAGAAAGAAATTAGCTATTTTGTTTTAAACACACTTATGTTCTTTGTGTCAAGTTTTTTTTTTTTTTTTCCCTGTAGGTTTAGGATGATTGAATGATCAACAAGGAGACTAAATTGTGACGACAATTGGTCTTCAAAAGACCAATCTCATGAGAAACATAAGAACAAGTCCATGTCCATATTCATCAAAACCATTACTCTTCCACCCTTTTGAATTATAAATCCAACCAAGCAATTTAAAGCAAGTCACAGTTATTTTTCCCAGCAAGAGTCAGTTGTTCATTTTCCTTCATTCACATACACTTTCCATCTACTCCACAAATAAAAGCAAGAAGCTTACTTTCATGCTTATTGCCCATTGTCATTATTATTTTCCATTGTCATCTTCCAATTTCATTTTCCTTTTCCTATCATTTTCATTTCATAATTAAACCCTTCTTCAATTCAAATTATCGAGTCCATAGTCCTTTGAGTCTAAAATCCTTGCAAAAACACCTTGAGGCTTGCATGCCTTAATGGCAAGTCCTCATGCCGACAAATAACGGGAATCCATCAATGTCCCTTGTTCATCGGATCTTTTAGGTACTCGACAACAACAAAATTATTCATATTTAGCAAGATGTTTTTGGTCATTTGACTCTCATTGTCATCAATGGTGAGAGTTCTCGTGTTGACTAGTGGCATCCATTAATGGCCACTAAGTCCACAATTTCCTGCTATGTTCGACATCAAAACATCTATTCACATAGCAGGAATTGTGCCAATGAGTTTTGAAGACATGACGACTATCATTTTCAGCATTTTGGAGCAAATGTAGAAGACATGCAGCGGCGGAATTAGCTGACAGAGAATCCAATATTAGTTGCAGAAACAAATAACAGTTGTGGAATTAGATGAAGCAACATAATCAATTGCATTCCACAACAGATTCAACAAGTTTTAATAAAATAAATAAAAAGTCATCTTGACTCTTTTCTCTATGACTTGTCTAGCCACTTGAAGAAGATTATGACTAGAATTTTGCAGCCACAACACATACAACTCATCCATTTCCAAAGGGTAAGTTAAGGTATATCATTTTCTAACTTTTTACCATAAAATTCCTTGAAAAGCTAGAGTGATAATTTTTGGAAAAAAACATTTCTCTTCTCATAAAATTGCCAATACCATTAGTTCCAAGGGGGGGGAATACATTCATATTCATATTTTTCCATATTCATACCACATTCAAAAGGCTACATACTTTCAAAAGATATTAACTATTACATTATTTTTATGAGCATACAAAGGCTTTTCAAAAGTACTAAAAAAATAATTGGATATAAACACAATCATAGTTGTCACACAAGAACCAACCATGATGCAATCCAATAAAGATATACTTTGCAACAATAATCAAATTATTATTATGCAAATTTCAAAGATAAACAATGAATTCAACAACAAAATATGGTTGTAACACAAGAACCAAACATGTTGCAATTCAACTAAAAGACTTTGTAGAAGTATGAAGTTATCAAATTATATATGCACAGTTAAGCCAAAGCTCAAGGATAAAAAATAATTAATATAATAGATTGCATGAGGACATGCAATAGCTTTAGTTGGGGGGTATGTTGGGCCTTGAAATTGTCATTCACTTCCATTACATTTTCACTTATATTTCCATATTGTCACCTTCACTCTAGCTCCATTTCATTAGATTTACCTTACCATTATCATTATTGGGTCACATTTATGTTTTTCCAAACATTATTAATTCTTATCATTTTTAAGTGGATTTATGGTTAAAAATTAGAAAATAATGTGCATATGCTTATATCTAACAAGTGAGATGAGATTATTGACATGTGTAGGTCAAAAGGAAGCTTCTAAAATACCCTTATGTGGCCTCCTAAGGCCAAATTCGAATTTGAGTGGAGAAGATCATGGGATCATAAGGATATGTGTCTCATTTCCTATTTGTATTGAAACTCTAAGAAGATATGTGTCTTATCATTTCCTATTTTGATTGTAACTCTAGAGATATAAGGAGAGATTCATGGACTCTCATTAATGAAATAACTTCTCATCTTTTTGTATAAATAGGGGAAGTTTTCTCCTATCATTTTATGTGTAAATTTGGGGAATTGCTCATGTTTTGAATAAAGAAGAAGGCTTGCATTTGGAGCTTCTCAAATTCCCATCCTTATACTTTTGGATTGACCATCTACAATGTGTGAGATTTATTTGTTTTCATAGATTAAGATTTATTTGCTTTCATATATTAAGATTTATCGCTTTCTTAATTACTGTGTAATCTTATACTAATCAAAGCATCTCAAGAAAATAATTTTCTCTTCTCCAAAATTGGATTGTGTTTGAAGCATTGGAGAATACAATGATCTTAGTTTTCCTTTACATGTTTTTACAATGCTTTTTTAGGATTAAGTTTTACATTCATGGTTTAATCTTATGTAGAGCATTTCAAGAAGGTAGTTCTTCCAAAATTTATTGCTTGAGGCATTTAGAACAGACAATGGTTTAGTTTCCTTTCTCATGCTTTTTAGATTAAATTTCTTATCTATTGTGTCATCTCATGTTCAGAATTTCGAGAAGGTGACCCTTTCGAAATTGATTTCTTAAAAACATTATATTACACAACCATTGCAAGTTTTTACATGTTTTCTTTATGCTTTCCTAGATCATGTTTTCTTTCATTTAATGTATAATGAAGTACTTAATCACTTCAAGAAGATTGCTTCCTAAATTGAATGGTTCATGGGTATTTGATCATACAATAGATCATAGTTGTATTTTCCATTTGTTTTAGATTGTCATTGTTATTTTGCTTTCAGTCCATGAATAGGATTAATTTGATTTTGATCAATAGCTTTCAAGGATAAGAAAGGAAGTGATTTCATTTTCATCTTGTCATATGAATGCAATTGTATTTAGATTAATGCTCTGTTTTTCATAGATTAGTTCATGTACATTTCCTTTTCTTCCTTCTTTTTCATAGTTTAATCATTTCATTTAGAGTAATTCTTAGTTTAGTTTCTTTCATCAAAACATTTCCTTTTATTCCTTCTTTAGAAATTAGTTTTCAACATTAAAATTCATTAGAATTTTTCCATTAACATTTAAAGATTTCATCTAGAAGCATAAATTTCATTTCTTTGATCAATTTCCCTAGGCATAAGAAACAAAACCCCAAGACAACATAAAAACATACTAAATGAAGTAAGAAACAAGGTTAAATAAGCACATATCATGCACCACACTTCATCAATTTACTAACCCCAATCGATAATTTATGTTAGCAATTTAAGACATTAAATTGAATGAACAGATTCAAACCATTTTATCAAAGTTATCATCATCCCCATCATGCTCATCAAATCTTCACCAAGTTGAATATTGTGTACATGCATAGATTTCTTGTCACATCGAGCATCTTCGCCAAGTTGAAGATTGTGTACCTACACAACTTAAATAAAAAGTACAACCAAATCTATAGAAGCATGTTGTTAGCCATATAAAAATTGTGGAAGAATTTCAACTTTATTCATATCATATACCCAAAATTTTAAAGAAGAGACATCTACTCTTCAACATCTTACTATGGACTTTATACACCCTACATTCCTTCATAATATCATTCACCCCATCTAGGGTTTCAATGTGTCTTCCAAACGTATAACATGCCTTGCTACAACATATAGAAAACCCTAGAAACAATTCAAAACACATATAGATCTTCAAATCATCTAACAACCTTTCAAAATACATATTTTAGATTTCTCATTAGGGATTCATATAAATGCTAGATTTAATTCAAACAAATCAATCAAAGTCAATCACAGCTTAGTCATCAACCTAACCAACTTCCACTAAGGTTAGTTCTAAGCCCCTAGATTTTAAATCAACCATTAATCAATAATTAACATGACCAACTACTACTAAGGTTACTTGCAAACCCTAGATTTACATTTTTAGAAATTCAACAATCTTCTACAAATCTCAAATCATCATATTCCAGAGATTTTACTTTGACTAAGTTTTAATTCCAAAACCTTAGTTTTTTAATCTCAACAATCATTTCATACATAAATATTAGATTATTATAATTCACACTAGACAATTTCGCTACTAGGGGTTAACTATAACACGCTATATTTCCAAATATCAACATCCTAGAATTTCAAACAAGGACTTCATTAAATCCTAAGAATCATAACCATCCATGACTAGGCAAGCACACATATCTAGGAATTCATAACCATACATAAGCGTATTGTATGTCCAATAACATTAATACATCTGACTTAGACCAAGCTAGGGATTCATCCAAAATGACATATCTCTATATGCATATATTTCATTGTCATGAAACATAAATTTCAGATCATGTGATAGTCAAACCCAACTTCACAACAATATCAAATAAGAGTTAGACACATAATCATTTTGATTACACTAAGGTTTGATCATAAAAAACACACATACAAAATACATCAACTCTAAGACAATATAATGGTCTTGCTCACACATTCTACCAAACCCTAATAAGCTAGGGTTCCAATGTATAACACACATTCCACCAAACCCTAATGAGCTAGGGTTCCAATGTGGAAACATAGAAAACCCTATATTTCAAAGGTTCCAGGATTTTAGATCTTATCATTCTATCATAAGAAACTAGGATTTCCCGATCATACAAAAATCCTAAACATGAAATCATCAATAAAGACATCAACTAACATTTCATAATATCCCTAAGTAGTTTAGGGTCACAACATCATACCCTCTAGTTAGGGTTTTCTAGAACCTATTTAGGTTTCTATCAAATCAAATAAGAGTGGGGTGGGTAGACTTATCAAAAGATGAGTCACCCAAACAAGAGTCACTAGGATTCAATACTGCTAGTCATAACAAGGTTAGTAATAGATCATCAAATGAATAATCCTTTCAACCAATGAAACCAAAGCATACCTTTGTTTATTGATTAACCTTGTCTCGAGAGATCCTCCTTCTTGTGGATGTTTTCCCTAATCCAAGCAAAAGAGGGAGAAATATGATTAGTACTTTAATATAATAAAAACTAAATGAATACACGAACCCAAAACATAAAAGACATGAGATACTTATATTTGAGAGTTGTTGAGAACTCCCTCCAAAGATTGAGGCAAACCTACAAATTTAAAACAATATAAACATGTCTTTTCTAAAGATATGTTAAAAACCTATGAATTATAAAACATATAAAACAATTTATGTAAAGAAAATGACTTAATAATGTAGGTCTTTAATGTCAGATTCTTCAGGATTGACTTTATTTGAGTCTCCTTCTTAAAAAAAGTAGGCTTTATCTATTCCTCTCTTCTTATTCTTTGGATTCTCGGGGCAGTCACTCTTCCCTAAACTGAGACCAGTCTCTTAGGCTTTACTGCAATCCAAACCCGGACCACTAGGCCCTAAACTGAGACTTCTCCCTCAGGCTTTACCATGTATCCCGTCAAAACTGGTCAAGTGATTCCTAGGCCTTTCGGAATGGAACTTGAGACTACCTCTGCCCCAAATTCTGAAATCCATCCAGAAAACCAAATATCAAAAACCAAAATAAACATCCCAACACCATGGCATCCATAAAAAGACAAGGCTAGGGAAAATACACATGCTTGCTTAATATCACGTGTTGGATAATTCTTCTCATCCTCATTCAGTTTTTATGTCTCAAAACACACTATTTGTCCTTCTTGCATGGGAACTCCTCCAAGTCCTCTCTTGCAAGCATCTGTACACACTACAAAGTCCTTGTCTGGATCCACAATCTTTAGCACTGGTGCATGTGTCAACAACTGCTTAAGTTGCTCAAAACTATCCTCACATTCTTTTGTCCATTCAAACTTCTTACCCTTTCACTGCAATGCTGTCATAGGATATGCAATGCATGAGAAGTTTCTGATGAACTTCCTATAGTAACTTTCCAATCCCATAAATGATCTCACCTCATCCATGTTCTTAGGAATTTCCCACTCCATGATAGCCCTTATCTTTTTTGGATCCACTGCTATGCCATCCTTGGAGACAACATGTCCCAAGTAATGTACCTCAGTTTGAAGGAAACTGCACTTGCTGAGCTTAGCATACAACTGATGCTCTCTTAGAAACCTCAACACTAATGATAAATTCTCAGCATGTTCTTCCTCATTCTTAGAATATACAAGTATGTCATCAATGAATACAATACCAAACTTGTCTAGGTAAGGATGCAACACATTATTCATCAAACACATAAATGTAGTTGGAGCATTGGTCAAACTGAATGGAACAAAAAAAAACTCATAATTCCCATACCTAGTCCTAAACACAGTCTTGAAGATATCCTCTTCCTTAATGTGTACTTGATGGTATCCCGATCTCAAGTCAACCTTAGAGAACACGGTTGCTCCCTTTAACTAGTCAAACAAATCATCAATCCTCGACAAAGGGTACCTGTTCTTTATCGTTACCTTGTTCAACTACCTGCAGTTAATGCACAGTCTAATAGTACCATATTTCTTCTATACGAACAAAATTGGTATGTCCCAAGGTGATACACTTGTCCTAATGTACCCCTTGTCCAACAATTCCTTCATTTGCAATTTTAACTCAACCAACTCAGGTGTGCTCATACCGTAAGGTGCTTTTGATGCTAGAGCTACCCTTGGCACCAACTCAATAGAGAAATCTACCTCCCTGTGAGGTGGAAAATCTGTACTGTCCTTAGGAAATACATCCTGAAAATGTTGCAAAATTGGATAAGCTTAATACATCAGTATCCTCAAGCTCCTTACCCTTGTCACTAGAAATGTGTACTGCATGCATCACACAACCTTTTCTACAACTACAGTTAGCCTACATAGCGGTAACCATCCTCACGAATGTAGGATTTTTCTTTCCCTGCAAGGTCCTGTTTTCATCACTATCATCCACAAGCTCAATGGCCTTGTCGAAGACATCCAATTTGGTTATGTGAAGGTATAGCCAATCCATACCCAAAAGCATAGTATACGATCCCAATGGAAATACATTCAAATGTGTTGTTGTAGGCAGACCATTTAACTCAAATGCACAAGCTCCTACCCAATGGTGAACTCGCTTCTTTGTACCTGTATCCAACTGTACCAACCAAGAATTTTCTTGCACTTATTTTCTCAAACCACACTTATCCACCAGTTCACAGTTAATATAACTATAGTTAGATCCAGGATCAATCAAATAGAAACAACTTGATCACAAAGCTTATCGTCCATCTCAATGATCGATGCCTGATGATTTGCCTACCTACTGTCCACAACTACATAGATCCAAGGAATACTATGACCAACATCACCAACTGTATGCACCTCCTGAGCACTATAGATCTGGGGTCTACCACCATTCTAATACTACTGACAATCCCTCTTACGACCACATATCCAACATTGTAATGGTTCCCTACCACTGCCTCTAGCGTTGATGCTCTCCATGTCCCTTCTTAGTTGTATTAAATCTTTTGTAAGGACGTGCATTTAATTTCTCACTTACATCTTGAGGCCTTCCTTTATTTGGTGGCCATTTTCCTTTAGCTTTGTCATTTCTTTTCAAGTCATGCTTAGGCTCAACTTTACACTTTGACTGATCATAACAATGCTTCAACTTTCAAATGGCCTCCTCCAATGACCTAGGCTCATCGAACTCAATCCGGTCTCTCTATGCAACTAGAAATCCACTGATGAATCTATGAACCTTAGCCTTCTTCTCCTTGAGGTAAGGCACATATCTCAATAGCTCTAAGAACCTACTAGTATACTAAACATCTGTTATAGAACCCATCCGCAACTCGTAAAACTCCTTAGCTCTGTCATCATATTATATTTCCAATAAATACTTCTTCTTGAAGATCCTTTCAAATGCATGCCAAGTCAAATCATATTCATCAATATCTTTAACATTCTTCACATTTTCCCACCAAATATCTTCTTTCCCTTTGAGATTGAAAGTGGCTATTCTTTCTTTCATGTTTTCTGAGTAATCATGAAATCTAAATAATTTCCTCATACCAAGCAACCAAGCCTTTGCATCTTGTCATTTCTTCATTTCCCCATCAATGGTAGGTGGCTTCTCTTTCTTAAACTCATATGGGAAGTATCCCTTATCACTCCTCCTGTAAGCATGATAATGATGACGATCATGATGCCTATCAGAACTAGAACTAGAATAATACCTATGTCTAGTACCTCTCGTATCTAGAGTTTCCAACATCCTGCCATCTTTGATCATGTCAGATCTATCTGACCTGTGTCTACTATGAGACCTGCTACCATATGCCCCATTAGTCTTGTCCTCCTGTCCATGGCTAGTTCGAAGTGGTCCCTGTCGTTGCAAATATGACAAACTCTGAAGTATTATTGCATTCACCTCTGCTTGAGTCTCTTGTGCCTGCATGATTTTGTCATTGTTTACTTTGCAACTCCTTATTTCTTCCTTCAAGATTCTTAATGCAACTGCCGAATTGGAAGGATTCCCACCACCATACTACTCTTTAAATTCATAGGGAGAGTCTTTGTAATCAACCATCTTGCTAGCCATTGATGTTTCTTCCTACAATGCATAATATGTCATATAAACCAAATCAAAATAAATCGACGTACCTTAGCAAAGCTCGGGGAGGATATCTTGTATGCAAGATCATCAAATCAGTGTGATACATGTATAACATAATCATAACAACATATATACATATATCAAATAAGTGTATCAATGCATAAACATCATTATAGCTAGGGTTTAGTTATCAATGCAAGGCCATATCAACAATGCATGGTATGACCTCATGCATGATAACAACCATTACTCCAATGTACACATTCCACATGTAACCATTAATATGCATAAGCAATACCTAGTCAACTACACATACACATAAACACATGTAGTCGGGCATAAGTGATCAATTCTCGTAATCATCCTACAAGACTAATACATGTAATCAAAATATTCAAATCTATAACATAATATACGAGAATGTAGTCAAGTTGTATAAAATCAAGATGCACATAATCAAGTAACCTATCATGTACTTCTAACAATACATTCCACAAAATCAATCGTCAAATTCCCCATGAAACCTTAGTACCATCATGATCAACATGATGTAATGCTTCAAGCACATGGAACACAATGTAAGAGACACACATGAAACTGACATGCATGCATGACCAACACACACTGACCATCCAGTCCAAGGGGTGAACCACCCTATGATACCAATCTATAATACCCCATCCTAGGTCTACCCAAAGTAACCATGCCAATCGGGGTGAATATGAGACGAGAGGCTACTATTATGTGATTCAACCTCCTATGTTTCCTTAAGGAAGTGGAATTTACGGAACATCACACATAGTCATCCAACAACATCAACAGATTTCTCAAGAGACAAGTCAGCCAATCAAGTAGCCTATCCCTGAGTTCCACTATTTATTGTGCAACTTAGAGCAGAGTAACGCACCATAGCAACAACCTATGTGAGTTATAACACTTCCCATACATTGCCCAGATGAGTTATAATTCTCCCCAGATACTGCCTAGGGGAGTTAGTCTCTAGGGTAATGCTCTGTGGGCCAGGAATCCCAAAAATTGAGCCATGTTTCTAGCCCATACCTCTCGACCTCTGCCTAGAACTTGTTGGAACTTTTAGGGATCATTGTATACATGATAAAAATGCTCATGAATCAAAATCAGCCTCAGGATTAGGCCTGAGCATCCCCAACTAGGACTGGCATTCTATCAAACACTTGGCACCAATACAACCTACAAGTCTAGGATACAAGATAGAGCATAAATGACTAAAATAACTTATGAAACATAACAAGAAGGATCACCTCCTTCTCCAATGAACTATTATATCATGAATTAGGTCTTGCATCCATTCATTTAACAGTTACAAGTAAATACATAAAATAACCATGACATGAACTGGTCATTTAACCATGCTTATAACCAACATAAAACCATGTAAATATCGGAAATATGACAACCATTAAAACCACATATAAATCAATGAAAAAGTAAGAGAACTTAGATTTTATTAATCATAGGAAAATCTGACCAGGTTCGAGACTTCCACGTACCACCCAACCATAAACATGGCTGAACCAAATCTCTCTTTCATCCAGGCACCCCCGTGCCATATTCCAAGCATGAATGTGGAATCTCATAGAACAACCAATACAAGAACAATCAAGGGAATCTAGAGGTTAAACCACCTCCACCCTCATCAAACCATGATCACACCAAAACTGATGCTCTGATCACAACTGAACTGAACTTAGAATGCCATCTGGAATCCATCAATATCCTTAAGGAAATTTTCTGTCTCCTTGTCTCTAAATATTTACCACAATCCAAACCAGATCACTATGCCCTAAACCGAGACCAGTCTCTTAGGATTTACCGCAATCAAAACCTGGATCACTAGGCCCTAAACTAAGACTTCTCCCTTAGGCTTTACTATGTATCCCACCAAAAATGATTAAGGGATTCCTAGACCTTCGGGAATGGAACTTGAGACCACCTCCACCCTAGATTCTAAAATCCATCTGACAAACCAAAGCTCAAAAACCGAAATAAACATCCCAAGACCATGGCATCTAGAAAAAGGAAAGGCTAGGATAAAACCCATTGTTATAACTTGGAAAAACCATGCCACCGACAGCAAGAGGACCATACACCAACATGCAAAGCCATGCATGTCCCAACCAGCTAGGAAATGAAACATGAAAAAGGTTACCTGCAAGTATTCTTGCTGAAGCTGATTTATCCTACTTTCGTTCCTTGATCCTTGCTTACTTTTTCTTTCCTTGCTTCAAACTAGAGTACTCCAAAAAAAATCTATGTGACCCAGAGTGAGAGAGAGAGAGAGAGAGTAATGAGAGAGCTCTAAATCTAAACTGACAAAATATTACCAATTGATCCTCTGAAGCCTTTTTATTAATGAGGCCTCTAATTTCTTCATTTTCCATTTTTTTCCCCTTCAATTTCCTCCTCACATGTAACCTGTGACCTTTAACCTTTCTTTTCTCCTAATTTCCTGTATTTTCATAAAAAAATGTGCCAAATGCATTTTTTCCTTTTAATGCCTTTGTGAATTTCCTTTAGCCAAAACACACATCTAGTGATGCCCACTAGGATATATTTGCCCAACATTCAGCTTGGAATAAGTGTCCCTTAACTGTGGTCTCAGTTTTCCTTTATTAACTTTTATTACATGAAATTTTCAATAAGAATATTACAGTGGGAATTTTAATATAGCAGTGATCACCAATTATTTGTCCGGAATAATATCATCGATGGCTAAAAGATCATCCCTGATTCTAGCTATCTTTACAAAGAAGGTTGCAACAATATCTTCTTTAGTCCTCTTTGTATTCCTCAACTTATTCTTTAAAGTTGCTACTTGACCAATGTTCTTAATAGTGAACAACTTTGACAAGGCTTCATAAATCTCCTGAGCATGATTGATGTTAGCTATGAATGGGACAATATTGTCTTTTATCCCTTCTACCATTAGAGTCATAGCCACCAATTTTAGATCCCTGAATTTCGCTTTGTCGACATCACTAGCTTCTTCTATAGGCTTCTTTATATTTCCTTTTACCAAATCTAATACCTTGTTCTTCTCGAGGATCAGGTCAATCCTCTTCTTCCAGGATCTAAATTTATATGCTCCTTAAATCTTGTTCTCACCCTTGATAGAGTTAGACATATTCCTTTTTCTTCTTTCGTCACCAAACCTCTGATACCATGTTGGAAAATAAGAAAGGTCGTAAATATTTTCTCGATCTTGATAATTACTTGTGATGTTTCTTATT
This sequence comes from Pinus taeda, assembly GCA_000404065.3. Classification (NCBI taxonomy): domain Eukaryota; kingdom Viridiplantae; phylum Streptophyta; class Pinopsida; order Pinales; family Pinaceae; genus Pinus; species Pinus taeda. The sequence goes on from APFE030624183.1 coordinate 420,496, forward strand.
ATTACAATTCTTTATATATTATTTATTTAGTTCATCAAGCAATTACCAAAAGAAGAAGTACATAAAATAATGAACACAAGATGTAGGCACATGCCAGGGCAAAAGCCCCCTTAAGGGGAAAACCCAATCAAAGTAATTCTTCTTTTCAATAGTATTATTTGATACTCTTCACCTTAGAACCTGACCAGACCTTCCCTCCACACCAAATTAGACTCCAGAAGATTGACCTCTTCCCAACAACTTGCCGCAATTAGCATCTTCTGGCAGCAGTTCAACTTGGAAGACTTCATTCTCCCAATCCAGAGCACGAAACAGAGTGAAACCACCACCAAAATTTCGATTTTTCTCTTCCCCTTAGACTCACCCAAATTCACATTCACTTTGACTTTTCTGGTAGCAAAATTTCCATGCTATCCATTTCGCACTTCTATCCAACAACATGATTTTCACACTTCTCCCTAGTAGATGACAAGATGGGAAATGATTCTTGAAATGAATTCATAGTCCTTGCTTTTATAGTCTTGTTGTGGGGTAGAATGGGTCCTTAGGCTACCTTGATCTTCTCTTAGGCTGACATGGTGTGGAGGTTACATAATTCATATTTGACTCAATACTTAACCGATTTACATGACTCAAAAGCCCAAGAAGAGTCTCTTTAAATGTACAATAATTTTATAGACCCAAAATAAATTCTAGAAGTACTCAATGGGGACTTTGACCTAAAACATGGTGACCCAAGCATGAAACCCATGCTTTAATAAGTCACAATAATAATAATAATGATACATCTTTTCTTTATTATTTTGACAAGTACATTACCTAATGACTCAAGTACATTATTGAAGACCGAACATAGTTACTTTTTCCAACACCTTATGTTTAGGCATCACCTTGACCCATTTTGTAAATAATATACCGCGAGGATAATGTATCGATGGCCCCCGACCGAGTGAGGGTCACATGTAATAAAATCGATACTCCATTTAGCAAAAAGATTGATCAATGATTGGGCGAAGAGAAGCTAGATGTGAACGCATTTTTTGATCATAAATTTGATAATTATCGCATTTTCAGACCGTAGTTATATAGCCTTTAAACATAGAAGGCTAGAAATACCCTCTGTGGAAGATCTTTTGAGCAGTGGAAAACCTTGATATATGACTACCACAAGCTCTAGAATGGAAATCATTTAACGCCTTTTCAGATTCTCCATGAGTTAAACATCGTTGGAAAATAGAATCAACACCATGATGATAAAGTGTATACCCAACAATATTATATTGATGGGATTGGTACCAGATACAACAACGATTAATTTGACTTAGTTATGGCTGAAATATATGGATTTGAAGACAAACGATTATATCTCCACATCAGGTATCTAAAGTACTAACTAGAAAGAGAGATTCACTTGGAAGAGATTCCTCTGTCACATTTTCTATTCAGCATGGGGAAAGTCACACAATAATTCAACAAATACCAATGATTTATTAGACATGGATTTAATGAATTCCAAATCGAATTACTATAGGATGACTATCCATTTGGAATATTTGTCCCCTAGAAATTTTTGGTAAGAATGTAAACCATGGGGTTGCAATTGGAAATCACAGTAGTTTTGCAAAATAGAATGTAGTGCCAGAAACATTGGACAACTTGAATAGCTGCTTCTCCACATATGCATATTTTACTTTACTTTTGGTCCAAATACAACTTAAGTAATATATCATATGCTCTTCGTTTGATTCATCTTCCTGAACTACAACCATGCCAATGGTGGCATTAGACGTAGCTAAGTACAAAAAGTAGTCTTAGTGATAATTGGGAGGATGCAATAGTGGTGTATGGGTCAATGCATATTTAAGTGCATCGAAGGCCTTTTGAGCCACATCATCCCAGATAAATTAGATGCCCTTTTTAAAAAGTCTAGTAAAACATGTAGTCAACTCGACGTAGTTATGGATAAATCAACGTAGAAATTTTTCCTTCCCTTGAAAACTTTGAAGTTGGCAAGGATTGGAAGGATCAAGGAGATTCAAAATAGCCTCAACCCTCAACTGATCGACACAAATGCCTTCCTTTGAAATGAAAAATCTAAGAAATTGACCAGATTGCACACAACAAACACACTTATGTGGATTCAAGTGAATATTGTAAAGACGACATCTGAAAAAGATTTCTCTCAAATGCATTAGATGGTCTTCCCGTCTCAATGAATGAGATGGAAAGTCATCTAAATAAGGTTGTACAATATGTTTCATATCGTGAAATGCATAAGACATAGGTCATTGAAAAGTTGCACCAAAATTCTTCAAACCGAATGGGAGTTGTTGATAGGAAAAAAACCCCTAGGGGCAGATGAATGTGACTTTGTGTTGATCAGCTGGGAGTATGTTGATTTGATTGTAACCAGAAAATCCATCTATAAATGAAAGCATTTCATTTCTGGCACATTCGTCAATGATTTGATCAATGTAAGGAGTAGGTTAACTGTCTTTTGGAAAAGCCTTATTTATATCCCTATAATCGGTGCATACTCTAATGGTTCCCTGTTTTTTGTTAAGAGGTACGATATTGGAAACTCAATCAGTTAAGGGAACGAAGTAGATGAAGCTTGCTTTGAGCAATTTCTTGACCTCAGCTTTAACCACAACAAGTTTTCGCATATGCACCAGACGTAATCGTTCTTTGATGAGTTTGGCATCTGGGTAAGTATTACTTTCATATACTACAATTCATAGGTCAATTCCTGTCATTTCCTCATAGGACCAGGTAAAAATGTCACATAATTCTTAAAATAGGACCTTATATGTTTGAATTTCTTCAATTGAGCATGAGGCGCCTATGTGAATATTTTCAATAATTCCTATTTTAACTGAGATGTCAATGGTAATAGTTGCAGATATATTCCCAATTTTTTTTTCGGATTCAACTTGAAATTCTGAAATGGGCAATTCTGGACTATCTACTATCTCAGTTGAAAACATAGTTGAAAAATCATTCTTGATTTTATCAAGGTCAGGTAGAAAATATGAACGATGATGGTAGTTGTTCCATGGAATTTCATCCAAAGTCATGACCTCCATGATACTTTCGTGAGTTGGAAATGCATAGTTGAAAGGATGAGGGAGTGAAACTTGTTCTAACCAAGGGGAAGGAGACTAATCATCATTGATCGCATTCACTCGATCAATATCAAAAGATGAAGGGTCAGAAAACGACTGTATTCTATGTAAGCCAATTCAAAAGGGCTCAAAGGAATCTCATTTGCATAGGAGGCTAATTCGGACTCTAAAGGCACTATCCACAAATTAGAATATTCCATAGGGCTTGATGTAATCATGTTAACCTCGACAAGGTTAGAAGGGAATTTTGGTGGAGGCATCATAAAGGTTCCCATCAATGATGAGTCTTTAAGCAAACCATCACCAATATCCCCATAAAGGCCATAATTTATAGGTCATAAACATAGATATGAGTCTTCAATTACCTGCTCTTCTGTGATGAAACCTCATTTAGTAACATCCTTCGTAACAACAGGAAGAAGTGACTTCGTAAAGCACTTAGTTAAGATATGATCTGGAATAAAAACCTTGACTAAGAGACGTCTACATCTCCATTCATGAATACGATCAGAAATATGAGTCGACTTTGATTGTTTTAAAGAAGTCAATAGTTTGATGCCAGTATCATAATGGATCAGTAACTGAAAGTGGGTTAAAAATGTTGTTGCCAAGGAGTTAAAGTTATGGAAAGAGGTATGAGGTAGATCAATGTACAATTTGGCAACTGAATTGGTTAAAGTTCACTGGAAAAGGTGAAGATGGATGGAATCATCGATTAAAGAATTCGACGCACACCAAAGATGATATGTCATCACATGATTGGATGGGTCTTCTCCTAATTTTCCTTCAAATTTGGGTCTTCTGATAAGCAACAATTTGATAAGCAACATCTTGTGGGATTTCTTGAGTAGTCCGAGGAACATATATTTCAGGGGTAACTGGAACGGTCATTTGTTACTCCTGGAATAGGTGTATGAGAACCTGGAATCAGATACGAAAAAGGTGTTTGAACATGTGTCTATGGTGAAATATGAACATGCAATTGAATCAGTTACTGAACAAGTACTTGAGAAATTCCTTGGATAGGTTGTTGGAAAACTATTTGAGGAATCCACTGAACATGATGTTGGACAGGTACAACAATATTTGGAATAGGTATTTGAGGAATAATGTGTCCAGTAGATTGAATAGGTTGATAAAGTGGCACCTGTGGAGCAACTAGACCATACTGTTGAGTAAAAGAAGGATTCAAAAAGTGTTCATCATAGGATAAGGAGTATCAAGTAAAGGTTGATTTATAATAGGTTGACCTAGACCAGGTTGAGGTATCTAACCATAAGTTTTGGTAAAATGTTGACCCAAGCAATAGGTTTTCCTCTAGGTGGAGGATAAGGTGGCTTTCCACTAGGTGGGTAATAAACACCAGTTGGGGTTACTTGAGGGTTAGTTGAATTATGAGAAACCGTGTGAATTTGTTGGTCTGATGTCGTAAGTGCTTTAGGAATGGAATTCATGCTTTGAACAATAGATGTAGATAAACTAGATGACCAAGTTGAAGGTTGGGGAGAAGAAGAAGCTCCTGAAAAATTCCCAATAAGTGACTGGTATCCAGGAGGAATTGATGGACCACCATACAACAATGATTTCGAGGAGCTAGTAAACATGGATGAATCAATGAGTTGACTCCCAATAGGAATTTATGACTTAGTTCTTTCTGGTGAATACAAAAGAATGTGTGGCAGTGATAGATTCTAACCTAGAAAACTCAAAGTGGTAGAATACCAAGATTCAGGTTAGAAAGGAGAGAAAAGAACTATTGAGTCAAAAGTTTCACTACCAGTAAATGGAGAATGAGGTGTTTCTGTCTCTTTGGTAATATCTTAAATGCTAATTAACCCAAGAGGTAATTCAATCATAATTATTAGCTTCCTTCGAGGTGAAGGTGGATCAAGAGTAGGAGCTATAACAATCGAAGGTGATTTAGGTTGAGAAAGTTTGACTCAAGTTGTTCTTGTAAGGACTCTAGACACCACATATCTCCACAATGGTATGATATTGTCCACTTTGGGCCTAAGCCCTCATGGATTTGCTTTTGGACTTACCCCAAAAGGCCTCATACCTATGGAGATATTTGTCTATCCTTATATACCCATGATCCTCCCCACTTCTAGTGAATGTGGGACTTTGGTCGTATACCCAACAATCCTCCCCTCGAACAAAGGACCATCGAGCCTCCCCTCAAACGATTATCCATCCGTCCACTCTCTACCAACCAAGGATTCTCCACTCCAATGCGTTGGAAGCACATGCCTTACATGGAGCCACCCCTGCCGAGAGCTTGCTCTATCCCCAGGTCAACTCCTCTTCACCGTGTTGGGACCAGGACACATCCATGAGAATCGGAGCACATTGCCTGTCTAACTGAGCCTCATCCCGGGATCCATTTGTGATATTACCGGGGCCCACCACCTTCGTTCGACATTTCCAGAATTCATCCACTTGGCTGAACTTCAGGGCAATGGCTCTAATACCACTGTTAGGACTCTGGACACCACATATCTCCACAATGGTATGATATTGTCCACTTTGGCCTAAGCCCTCATGGATTTTCTTTTGGACTTACCCCAAAAGGCCTCATACCAATGGAGATATTTGTCCATCCTTATATACCCATGATCCTCCCCACTTCTAGTGAATGTGGGACTTTGGTCGTATACCCAGTTCTACACCTGGTTTGGCTAGTTTAGTATCTGAAACTTCATGAGTATCAGATTCAGTGTGAACTACTTTGATAATCTCTAAGCCAGAGTGAACTAAGCCTAATTCTATTTCTTGCATTGGGTTCAATTTGGTTTCTACTGTCTCATATTGTAAAACTGTTGATGTTTCTGGTTCTTCTGAGGATTTTGATCTTGTTGACTTTGACCTTTCAATTTTTATATTTTCCAATTGACTAGGTGTGTATTTAGGAGGTTTACCTTGCATTCTATGTGAATTCCTTGGTGATTAAGCTAGGATGAAAATTTATCAAAAAATAAAACAATATTCACAATCCAATCCTAAGGTCTCTAAAAAGTAAGAACAAACAATTTAACACATGCTAAAAAATCTAAGGATTCAAAACATGCAAACAAGATTTTCACAATGAAATTACTAGTTGGTAATGAAATCCAATGTCACAAAAATCAAGGTGAAAAGTAGTTGTAGATAGAGCAAGTGGAACTAGTTATGCTAAAAACCTGTTTAATGAGACAATATGGTGCAAATAACTTCACCTATGCCATCTCGCTTGAAGATTACCCTCCAAAAAGTCTAAGTGAGTCTAGTCAACATTTGTTCCAAGTACAACAGGACCTTCCCTTTACCATCACCTCGGGTAATAGCCCTAGGATTATGGTCACTAAGGTTACCAAATACAACAATTCAACTTGGGGGGACAGTTGTAGATTAGACGTACACACAAGGGAAGAGTAACAAAGCTCAATTCCCTTGAAATCTCCTCAACATGGTTAATTGGAGGTTTACTTTCAAGTGACCCCAAGTACCTTTCAGCACTATTGTAATACGTGTAAATCACTAAAACATAACCAATGAAGTGGGTACGGTTACCTCACTAGCTCTGATATGATCTCGTGCTTGACTCATTTGTAAGGGGAGCTTTCTAGAGAAAAAATAAAATAACTGGAAAGTTTACTTACTTCCCTATTCTAAATCCCTACAACCTAATCTACTGTAGGTGGAAAATATCCCTAAGAATAAACTTTCTAGATTGATTTTAATTAGAGTTGATTTTAATATTTGTTATTTAATCAAAGGTGATGGATGTGAAACTTGATGAAATTATGACATGACACAATCCTAACGTAGTTGAAAATGATGATATAATCCTTTTGTTTCAATGAAAATCTATCTAAAGTAAGGAAATAGTCTTTTAACTTTTCAACTGAAATGTAAATAAAAATTCTAAATCCCACTATAACCCTTTCCCTAAGATGCAGATATCTAATTTCAAATCACCTGAATATTGAAAACAATTTGAAATTTTAACTTTTTCCAATAACACAAGAAAACAAAAAAATCCTCTTTTCGTAAAATAACTTAGAAATTTGAAGTATGCAACAAGAAACCAATAATGACTAAAAATGAATTTTCTTTAATGGAATGCTATGAATTCACTTACAACAAAAACATGGTTCATGAACACTTCAGCTATAGTAAGAAAAACGATTTTCCATTTCGAAACTAGTACAAGAAGTATTTTTCACAAACAATACCTAATCCTCCAAATCATTGATTTTGACACACAAATTAAACTTTCACAAAATAGAAAACAATACTCAAAACTTGATGTAATTGACAGAAGAAAGATAGACACTCAATAAGACAAGACTAACAGATATCTCTTTTCTTAAATTGACCATTCATCAGATAAGACCTTACCCTAATTTTCAAAAAGAAGACAATCACAAGAAAGACTCTTCATAACACTCAGCCAAACTAACAATCACTCACATGAGTTTCAAACAAGTGTAAAACAACAGGAAAAAATCAAAAGTTTGGATTTAAAGAGAATATAAGTAAGTTTTTCAAAAGTTCCAAGTATGTAGCTTTGGAGTAAACCAGTGTGAATATGCTTTCTTTGTAAAAGGAAAATGTGTAGAAGTGTGCAATGTGTGTAAAGCCAAAGTGTGCACAATGGGGAAATTCAAAAAAGTAAAAAATAAACCAAATCCAGCACAAAATCCAAATTTCTAAAATTTCCAGACACTCAAGGAAGGCTTGTGAAATAGGTTGAAAAGTTTAAATAATGAAAACTAATAGATATTGAAATGATTCCCTAGTGGAGTCACCAATTTGTTATGTGGACTTATCCCTCTTGTAGACAAGAGTGGTCTCCCTAGAATTCAAAGAACCCTAGTAACAAACAAACAAGAACTGCTACCTTTCTCTAGACTCTAATTGACTGAAAGAAAATATAATGATAGAGGCCTCTTATCAATTTAATGAAATGATTGATGAATTCCCCTTCAAAGCTTTCGACCATTCACTCCTCAATGCTTTAGTTATCCTCTCATTTTTCCCCACAACTTCTCCATACTGTCCTCAGAGAGATCTTCATAGACAAAGAAAAACAATAGATCAAAGCATCCAACATATAACCAAAGAGATAAATGGACTAATTAACCAATTATATATCATGAAATGATCAATATGCAATCACAATGCAAGTAGGTGATCAAGGAATACTACAAATTAAATCAACAAAGATGTAATTAAGAAAGAAGAATTGCTTTTATATGCATAAACTGGAGAAAATCCTTACAACCATTTAGCCTTGATTGTGCAAGTCCCTTCTAAAATATTCAACCCTCTCCCTTGCAAGAATATCCTTCCAACCTAATCTAAATAGCATAAACCTACTTCCAACAATCCTCTCCTAATCCCCAGACTTGTTGTATCTTTATAGGCCAAGAATGGGAAGTTTTGAATCCATTTTCCAAGGATGAGATCCACTAATAGTGGGATAGAGGTTCCACAAAGGAAGGGGAGTTGCTCCATGATGGGAGGGATCAGTATTTAATAGACACCCATTTTGAAGCTTGTTGGTTAGTATAGATGTTACCAACAATGCTTCTAGACTTTACCTTTTATTTTTACATCTTTTAAGTCATGTTCGCAGGTCATAGTGTAAGACAATGAGTACTTATGCACAACTATTAATGGTCTTTGCGTATGCACATAAATGAGCTAGGGAACTGCGTAGGTAGTCAAAACAAGGTTTTGTACCATGAGATCTAGGAATTCCACTTTCTTTTGGATTATTTAGATTCTAAATTTGTAGGGGAATTCTCTTGGAACACAATTGTGGATAACGAAAGATCCAAACAGATGGTCATTTTCCCAGTGTGACAAAATGACATGTAACACATCTAGTATAACCTTGTTTAACAATAAACCTGTCAAATTTTAGATACCATTGCCTTAGATCTTGTTTTAATCCATACAATATCTTCTTCAATTTTCATACTAATTTCTCCTTCCATTTGACCTTATACCCTTGTGGTTGCTGCATATATATTTCTTCCTCCAAATCTCCATGGAGAAAGGTTGTCTTTACATCTAACTGCTCAAGATGCAAATCTTCTACTTCCACTAGACTTAAAATAGTTTTGATTGAAGTAATTTTAATAGTAGGACAAAAAGTTTCATCAAAGTCGATACATTTATTTTGTGCAAACCCTTTCACCACAAGTCTAGCCTTATACCTTTGTTTACCTCCATCTTCTTCCTTTAACCTGTAAACCAATGTATTCTGCAATGTTGTTTTACTTGCAGGAAAATTGACTAAGTCCCAAGTTTGGTTATGCATCAAGGAGTCCATCTCTTCTTCCATGGCTTTCTCCCACTTCTTCCTGGTTTCTACCTGCATTTATTCTTCATATATTTATGATTCACCATAATAAGTCAATAATACATAATATAATGAAGGAGAGTATCATTAAGGGGGGTCTACTTATCCTAGTAGATCTTATAATACCACTTTCAGGTGTTTGAAGTGCTTGTTGTTGTTGTTATGGATGCTGATCATTATGATTTTCAGGAACCTTTACTTTTTTTTTTTGTGATCTCATCAAGCACTGTGTATTCTTTGTTTTCATTTTCCTATTTCTTTCCCTACATTTGATCCTTACAAAAGACCTTTTCATTGAATATGACATCTCTAATCCTAATGATTTTTTTTATTTTCATAATCATATAAGAAATAACCAAAGTAATTAACACCATGTCCAACAAAGGTACATTTCTTTGATTTTTCCTCAAGATTTGTTCTATTTTCTTTGTTAATGTGGTCAAAATCTTCACAACCAAAAGTCTTTACAAATGAGTCGTTTACTTTTTACCTGTCCATGCCTCCTTTGGAATACCACCATCCAAGGCACTTGAAGGTCCTCTGTTTATTAGATAAACAACAATATCTACAACATCTACCAAAAATTGTAAGGGCAATCCTGTATGCAATCTCATACACCTTGCACACTCCATGATTGTCTCATTCATCCATTCTGACATGTCATTTTCCTGTGGTGTTCCTCGAACTATCTTGTCTCTGCAAATTTGATGCTTTGAACAGTAGTTATCAAACTCTTTGTTGTAGTATTCACCTCCATTTTCTGGTATGAGACACTTTAACTTCTTCCCTATCTCATTCTCAACCAAATATTTCCATTTCTTAAAAGTATCAAATACATCATATTTATTTCAGATACAACAAATCCAGGTTTTCCTAGTTGCATCATCAATACAAGTAACATAATGACGAGAAACACTGAAAGATGATACATGAGAAGGTCCCCATACATCTATATGCACAAGCTCTAACTTTTTGCTCTTATTTTCTTTCCCAACTCTAAGAAATCCAACTCTCTTATTTTTTCCATAAACACAATTTTCACAAAAATCCAAATCAACATGCTTCAAACCTGACAACAAATTTCTTGAGTGAAGAATTTTCATCCCTTTCTCACTCATGTTCCCAAGCCTATGATGCCACAATGTCATATCTTCTCCGATGGAGGTTCAAACATTAACATAATTAGAAATACCATTACATAAATACAACGTACGAACATTTTCTCCTTTTGCTATTACTAGGGCTCGTTTAGTGACCTTCCAGGTTTTTCCTTTGAATGTAGTTACACAACCTTCACCACCTAACTTCCCTATTGAAATTATGTTTTTCTTCATATCTGGAACATGCATTACCTCCTTCAGTAGCCATTGGTTTCCATTATGTTTCTTTATAAAAATTTTACCCATTCCAATGATTTAACAAGGTTTATCATCAGCCAAACGAACTTGCCCAAAATCTCCTTGAACATAGTCATGAAAATGTTTGCTATCGATTGTGGCATGGAATGAAGCCCGTGAATCTACTACCCAAGCATCAATAATATTTTCTAAGGAAAGAACTAGTGCATCTTGCAACACATCACCTATTACATTCACTTCCTATTTGTTGTCATGTTGTGCATCTCCTTTTCCCTTCCAAGACTTACGATTTTTCTTCAGGTGTCCCTTCTTCCCACATTTTCAGCACACTATCCCTGATCTAGATTTGGATATGCCTTTTCTTGACTTATTATGATTTCCTAAGCTCCTTCCTCTTTCCATTTTTATCCCCCTATTCTTTGCAGTCAAAACATTGCATGATGTCTCACCAAAGATTTTCCATTGCATTTCCTCGCTAAGCATGGCATCAACAACATCATCAAAATTTAAAGTACTAGATCCAGAGACAAAGTTGCTAATGCCATAACTAAGCCATTCTAACTTTCTGACACTGAGCACAAAAACAAGAGAGCCCTGACTTCATCATCAAAATTTACCCCTACTGAACTTAACTAACTGATAACCATGTTAAATTCATTTGAATGATAAAAAATAGATCCACCCTCTGACATCTTCATATTATATAAATCCTTCATAAAAAATACCTTGTTTAAGGTTGAGGATTTTTCATATAGTTTATCCAATGCTAACATTAAATCCTTTGTTGTCGTTTCCTTTGAAATTTTGAATGTCATTAATGTTGCCAAACACAACCATATTGTTCCTAGTGCCTTTCTATTGAGAATATCTCATTTTTCATCTGTCATACTCGTCGACTTCTTTAATTTTTTGCTCAATGGTAGGTACACATATTTCTAATACATATAATCTTCCATCTGCATCTCCCACAACTGATTGTTTTGGCCATTAAATTTCTCAACCCTAAACCTACCATATTCTGCCATTGCTCCTACTCGAAGTAGGAAGCATTCTCTCTTGCAATTTTATTAGCCAAATACACATGTTATCACTCAGGTTGTTCCCTGCTTCCTATAGGGAATACGACCGAGGTAACCACTAACCAATCTTTTAGCTACAGGTCCTAGCCTAGCTGCAACCAAAGAGGGCTCTCTCTTTGTAATTTAGCTTTGTTTTGAAGTGTTTTAGGCTAGTTATGATGAACAGGGTTTGGTTTTAAGTTTGTTGGATGGTGATTTCAAACAGAACTGGGATGCAAGTATACAACTGTTTTTTCCATTGGGCAATGGAGTAACTGAGAGTGTAATTATTGAAAGATTTTCTTGGTCAAAAGGTAGTGCTACAGAGCAGGATAGGCAGGCTAGAAACAATTTTCAAATCGGGAAATGATGGAATGAAGTCAGGGAGTGAAAGGCAATCAAGAATCTTTCATTATACTGACAGAGGGAAAATGTATGAATATTGTGCAAGAGCAATTAAGAATTCCTAAATAGTATTCAAAATGAAAGAACTAGTGCAACTATGAGCAGTTAAGAATTCATATTCATGACTAATCCTGAAGAAAACATAATTAGCAGCAGAGACTGAACATGGGGTGCATTCAAGCAAATCCTATGCTATTCTTCTTCTCTGTTATCAAGATCATGAAACATACATGGAATTAACAAATAAAGAGAACATAAAACATGGTTTAGTATAACTTATTGTTCCTTAGCATGACACAAGAATTCTGTAGCAAGTCCCAGAACATCCAATCCACCTTCAGATCATTCAGACACAGTGAACTTCAATCGCCATTTGTATTAGCACAGTCTGATATGTTACAGTGCAGTTCAGAAAGAAGAAATCATCAACCCCCAATACACCTCTTTTTCAAGTATATATAGGAGTTTTTACAAAATATCCTATAGGGAAATATCTGGACATAAATGTATCCATCTACTCTGACATAATTAATGACTATTTGTGGAAAAATTGCGCAGCAATAACTGAGGAATTAAAAGCTCTTTACTCGTGGTGGCAGGTGTCCTGTATGCTGTTGACCTTTTGACTCTGGCTGTCGGTGGGTGACCGCTTCCTTGAAATGTTGTCCTGTAGTGCTGTCCTGTGACACATGTTCTGCGCTTTTGAATATTAGCGTGAATTTCACCCACTGTTTATTTGAATTTCCTGGTAGCTGAGCCATATAATGCAACTTGCTCATGTAGACAATAAATGAGAAGAGATTCAAACTACTTTAAAATTTGAAGCAGACTTTGCCACCAATCCTCAGTTGGTAATTGATGTTTTCTTAACTTGTATAATCTTTCATCATCTTCAGTGTAGGTATAATAATTCGACCAAACTGGAAAAAGGTGTGCTACCTCATGCTCTATGTAAAACAAATCCTCCAGCTTGTCATATAAACTCTGCCGTGTGGGAGGGACTGCTTCTTCTGTACTGCTAGATGACGCTGTGATTTGATTTTGTATGAAGGTACTCAGCCTGTTTGCATACTACTCCTGTTTTAGTAGCCTTCTAGCACTAGTAACCAGGTTGGATAAACCTTTGGCTTGCAAATTTGCAAGCCTCTGTCTAAAAGCATTTACCTCTATCTGCATTTCCTGGCATTTCCTTTCTATAGTCTAGACAAAATTCCTCATGGTCAGCACCTTCTTGACTCTTACTATAGTATCTGTCCTGTTCTGGATGTTTAGTGCTTCCAGCTGGTCACCAGTACTAGTATTGAAAAAGTGAATCAATCGAGTGGCTTGCTCAGGCTTATTTGCTAGCAATGTTATGGCTTTATGAGTTTCATGCTGAGCTACAACCATCAATTCTCTTTGATCAAACATGGTTTGTATCGCTGTCCATTGTTCAGCAAGAGATTGGCCAATTTTATTCCACAAAATTGTTTTTATCTCAGTCAGGGTTCTATGGAGAGTGAGGTCTTTCTCCAAGGCCTTTATCTTATTTTCCAGGGCCTTTACTTCCTTGGTTTTCTCAGCAACTGTCATTTTTGACTTATCATAACTAGCCTCAATCTTGGCTAGCTTTTCTTTTGTTTCCTTCATCTCTGCCATTTGCAATTCTAGAGCTTTAATCTCTTTCATCATGGCTTCCATGCTTAAACTGGCCTCTTGTACTGCTACTGCTGTTGAATTTGCTGAAGAAGATGCACCTGCTGCTGAAGTTGAACCTGGGGGAGGCGTTGCTGTAGTAACTGTTGTTGAAGGAGCTATAATTTTTGGAGCTGGTACCATTGGAGTAGTTTGGGATGGTTGAGTGGCCAACTCTGGATGTTTCCCTCGTTGAGCTTCCTCCAATGCTTTCTCTATTTCCATTATCCTTTGATTCATCCTCATAAGTAGACTTACCACATCTTCTACTTCCTGTTGTTGTGCTACTTCTGCAGTTTGAGGATGTATGGTGACCAGCAGCTTCATTTGTTTTCTTAATGCTGCTATGTCTTCCTCCTTTTTTCTAATCAAGGCCTGTGTGCCTTTGGGATCTTTGGGATCATGTCGCAACTCTATGATGATCTCCTCCAGGATTTTATCCTATTATCCTTGGCCAATGATGATGCCTTTTCCAGCTCTAACTGGGCAGAAGTATTGTACAAAGAATTCTGCAATCTATGGGCCAATAAAGCCTTGCCTGCCAGTGTAGAATAAACCATTTCTCCCATATGTTTATGTAACTCAATCTGGTCTAAAGGATGTATATCTTTTACCAGGACCTCCAGATTGGTTCTGATGTAGTCTGCAGCTGACTGTGGCTGCTGTGTAGTAGGTCTGAAGTGACTGAGTGTCATATTCCATGCTTCCATATTGTAGGCTGCCATTAGCCTTTGTTGATTTGTTGGTGCCATTCTCATTAATTGGTTGTAAAGCTGAAACCTTATTGGCTCGTTTCTAGATTTAATCTCTGTGAATTCCTTTTTTATATCCGAGCCCCTTTGGGTCTGCTGTTTGGAGGATGAAACATCTCCACCTGCTTGTTTCTCTTGCTCCTGCTGAAAGGAGCTGGCCGATGTTTCCAAAATGGGAGGGATCTGCTGCTCAGAAGTCCCCTAACCCCTGATGTTTCTTATGGTCTCTTATGTGATTTCCTCCTCGGCATAGGGGTTTAGCCTCTGCCTTTTTTCTCCTTGCTGGTCCGTGGATGTCCCTGTGGGTGTGCCATCTGTTCTATCCCTCTTTTTACCTCTTTCCTCATTGTGAGGAGTTTGCAGCACAGGGATTTCAGGTGCTTTTGTTTATGTTAATGGGCTTTATTCTTGTCCCTTTTCTGGATTTGAGGATGGCTGCTCCTCCATTGTGCTTTGCTGTTCAGAACACTCAGTTTCTTTTCCCTTTTCTGCTGATGATATGGCCTCCTTAGCTGGCTGCCTTGAAGTAGTAGTTGATGTGCTTGCTCCCACTGGTTGAGGCTGTGTGAAGGTGACCTGTGCAACATAATCCAGGTCAATCCTTTTCTCAATTTCTTTCATGTCTTTCTCTAATTTTTCTTCTTCAGTGAGCTCTTCATCATCTAAGGTGCCCCTACCCATTCTGGTTGATTGGCATATTGTTCAATGTGGGGGAGTGGCTCGTGCACATATCCTGAAAGCTTGTGTTTGATTCTTCTAAGGCTTATGAAGTGTTCAGGGTCATATGGTGCCCAGTAGAAGCTCTGTTTCAACATGAGTTCTTGTCCTAGCATGTTGTCTGCATCTTTCCATGCTTCTTCCCTTTTGTTGAAAACAAAGGGGCCCAAATGGTGTCTGATTTTAAGCTGTGCCTTCTTGTTTTTCCCATGGAAATGAGTTAGGTCTGCATTACTGAATTGCCTGAAATATTCCAAGGCAAAAAGTCTCATAGGGACATACCTTGGCAGCTTGTAGGGGGACAACTCACAGCCATAAATTTTGATCACTGTGTGGTTTTGGTAGAAGTACCAATCACCAATGTTGTAGCCCTTAGAAAGATGCAAGATCCTTTTCATTTCAGCAGTAAGTCTGGTAGGAGGAGTCACCGTTAATAGGCAAGTAGCTGGGTAAATGAATAGGTCAATAAAGTCACAATATGTGTATGGAGAATGGTGGAATTCATGGAAAACTGAGGTCCAGTAAACAACAGATCTCCTCTCTCCTTTTGGGTCTAATCTCTTGAGAGGAACCTTGAAACTATCTGGGTGATAGTAGAGTAGCAAGTGGTATATATAAGAAGTGTATTAAACACTCTTTCTCTCTCCATCATCATGAATTGTTCATGTATCTTATTTGCTATGAATATGGCATAGTCATACATGATAGCAAGGGGCTGCCCTGGAGTGAATATGGTTAGGAGAAAAAATACAGTCTCATCCACAAATTCTCCTAATTTTCATCCTAAAATGTATGAAATCATGTCCACCATGAGCTTGCTTGTTTCATTAAATCCGGCCTGATTATAGGGAGGAGGATGATCATATTGGCATTGTGGCTCCATAAACAACTGACTAACTCTTGATATTTTTGATTTACAGAGCCTTGCACTCTGATCCAACAAGAGTTTCATTGTGAGGGGAACGAGAGGCCGAGGAGGTTCAAAGTTCAGCATGTCATCTATTGCCTGTGGAGTGATATAGAACAGCACAGACCCATCTGGACTGAGAATTGCCCTCAGAGTGGGTTCATAGTGTGCATGGCATAGATGAATGAAATCAGGTAGCACATTGACTTTTGGAAGGTAATAGAGGGGCATACTAGATTGCCAAATCCCTAGAATATTAGTGTTATTTCTGTGATTGTGTTTGAATTGGCACACAACTTTGAGGTGAGAAGTAAGGCCCATCATATCTCTGATCTGAAAGTCTCTGTCTGCTAATGGTAGCCAATCTAAGTCCATGTGTGGAGCATTTAAAGGAGCAATTTTCAAGGCTACTGGAGTCTCCATATCTTAAATTGTTGGTATTGATTGCAATGTAGGTGTAAAACATCAATAGGAAGTAGAATAGAGGTTCTGAGGCTACTGACAGCAGTATGAAAACTGATTTTTTATGTCAAACCAATCTCACTGTATGAATTTTATAATGAACAATCAATTTACATCACTTAGACTGGGTTTTTCTTGCATAAATTTGCCAAATGATAGGCTCTGTGGACAGAATGCCGTGAAAACAGAATTGAATTCTGCCCGAGGGGCTGAGAAAAATGAGAGGTGAGGATTTCCCTTTTGCAAATAGGTTTAGAATAGAGGAAAGAGGGCACTTTAGACTAGTTAAATTCAACACTTTGAACAATTTCTTGAAGTTTTCTGTGGGTGAAAAGGACGCAGAGAGTGTTATAACGACACGTTTACAGAGGGAAAGAGCGTAAATTTGCAGGTTTGTTGTGAATTACCAGCTTAAATGGTGTATGCAGGTCAGTGGGCAATCGGTAGGAACTTGTTTGGAAGCAATCACAGGTTCATTCGGCAACTTATAAACATAGAAGTATAAAAAACAGGGGTTTCGGGCCAAAATGTAGATAAATACCTGTTTCCAGGGTGCCGAGGGTGTTTAACAAGTACGGGTTGAGCTGCGGAGATGGACTACGGTGTCGAATTTGCAGGTTTGATGGCCAATATAGCTCTGGAAGCAATTCAATAGTGTAAGCGCATGCACGTCGTTTGCGGGTGCAAAAATAGAAAATGGACGAAAATGGTCGTTTTCACGACTTTTAACCAAATTTTGGAAATTTGGCGCTTTTTGGCGCTTTCCTTGGATGAAATCATCATGACGTATTTTTTGTCGGGTATTGGGTGCAGAAGATGATGTGGCAGCTGACGTAGATGATGATGTCATCATGACATGGTGGCAGGGTGATGACGTCAGCGGGTGACATGGCGCAAGTACAGTGCAATGGCAGGTGACGTGGCGGCAACGTCATGCAGTGACATAGGCAAGCGGGGAGGGCGGTGTTATCACTCGGGTTGTCCCTAAGATCCTGAAGGGATACAGCCGAGGTAACCACAAACCAATCTTTGGATTGCAGTTTCTAGCCCACCTGCAATCAGAGAGGGCTCTCTCTTAAAGATTTAGCTTTGTTGATGATGATTTTAGGCTAGTTATTGGGTTTAGTTGGTTTGTTTGTGTTTGGGTGGAAGATAGATGGAAGGAGGACATTTTCATGTGGAGAAACAATGTATAGGGTGAAAAGTTTCAAACCATTGGGCATGGAGTCATGGAGTTAGATTGCTGGTGCATTTTCTTGGTCACAAGACAAATATGAAGCAGGGTAGCTGTACATAACACAACCTTCAGGCTAAGGAGATGGAATGAAAACTAAGGAATGAGAGGCAGTCAAGAATCTCTCAGTCGACTTAAAAGAGGGAAAGCGAATGAACTCTATCTAGGGGCAGTCAAGAATTCCTGGATAACTGTCATACATGATGAATTAGGGCAAATATGAGCTATTAACCCTCAGGTTGTCCCTTGGCTCCTTAAGGGATACGGCCGAGGTAACCACTAACCAATCTTTGGATTGCAGCTTCTAGCCAAGCTGTAATCAGAGAGGGCTCTCTCTTTATGATTTGTCTTCTGTTCTGATGGTATTTTAGGCTAGATGTGAAGCTTAACTTTTGGTTTAATTGTTTGGTTGGAAAGGTTTAGTCAAAACGTGTATGCTCTTACCAGAATCTTGCATGACATTGGGCAATGGAGTCAGTGGTCCTTTGGTTTGGTGTGCTGTGTTGATACTTGTAAGTGAAAGCTGCAGAGCAAGATAATTGCATGAGGAATAATGCTTTGAGATTGAGTTTGGGTATGATATGTTCAGTATAAGAAAGGGAATTAAGAATCTCTCTATAAACTGATATGAAAAGAAAGCTATTGTTACCTGGAAGCATTTAAGAATCTCTAGATAACATTCACAACATGGAACTAAATATAACATGAGCATTTAAGAATTCATGTTTATTTTAATCCTGAAGAAAACATTTACAACAATATAAGATTGAGCACAGGGTGCGAAACATGTCCTGAACTATTCTTTTTCTTTATTGCCAGATATGAAAGAAATACGAAAATGTAATAACATAGAGAAACAGAACAGAGTTTAAAGAAAACATATCATTCCACCAAACAACACAGGAATTCTGCAACAGCACTTAGATCATCAACAAGACACCAGAGTTCCAGGAAATCACTGAGCTGAAATTGCTCTTTTTATTAAACTTTCTGAAAGTACAGAGTGTACATGCCTCAGAGTAGAAATTTCCAACCCCTTATGCGTTACTAAGGGGAGTATATATACAAAATTTACATAAGAAAATATCTGAATGGAGAGTAAATGTTCCATAAATGCTCAACCAACTGCTGGAGTGCAGCTGCTGAGGGAGTGAATGCTGTAATTACTTTTAGTCCCTTAGTTGTCAGAAAATGGTCAGAGACTGCTGACTTGGTGGCTCTTGGAGTTGGCTAAGGGTACACCGCCAAAATTTGCGCATTTTTTTATCTTTTGGCTAGCCGTCATAGTTTACATGCTGAGTCAGCATTCAGCTGCTTTTAATCCACACTTTATCCTTCTGTTTGTTTTCTATTGACCTGGAACTGGCAGTGACCGAACAGCTGGAGCTACCGTGGCAGAATTTGAAGCATTGCTTGCCACCAGTCTTCCTTAGGCATCTGATGCCTCCTAATCTTTATTAAGGTCTCATCGGCCTCTGTATACCTATAAAAATTAGGAGGAGTCTCAAAAAGGTGGTTCACTTCATTCTCAATAAAGAATAAGCCTCCTAGTTTATCATATAAACTCTGTCCTGAGGGGGGCCCTGTCTGTTCAGATGTACTGCTAGATGCAGTAATTTGATTCTCAATATATGTTGCCATTCTGTTGGCAAACTGATCCTGGGAGACTAGTTTTCCTGCACCAGTTAGGAGGCTGGGCAGGCCTTTTGCTTGCAGTCTTGCCAACTTGACCCTGAATTGCTCCACATCTGTGGTGATCTCATAGCACTTCCTCTCCACAGCCTGTACATAACTTCTGAGAGTGAGCATTTTCTTGGCAAGGAGAACAGCTTCTGTTCTGTTGGGAATACACATGGCTGCCAGTTCCTCCTGCTCCTGCCTGTTTAGGAAGTCTACCATTCTATTGGCCTGTTCTGGCCTGTTTCCCAGCACTGCTTTAGCCTTATTGATTTCTATATGTGCTTGGCCTAGCAATTCCATCTGCTGATGTATTGTTTTTATTGATTTCCATTGTTGGGTGATGGATTTGCTTATTTTGGCCCATAAGATCCTCTTTATTTCTGCCATGGCCGTTTCCAGATTTAATTCTTTTTCTAAGGCCTTTATCTTGTCCTTGAGGGCCTTTATTTCTCTGCCCTGCTCTGCCACGGTTACCTTAGATTTGTCATATTTGGACTCCAGCTCTGCCAATTTCTCCTCGGCTTTCTTTATTTCATTGGCCTGGAGTTCCATCTCTTTGACAGCCTTGGTCAATTCCTCTACACTTGGATTGGCCTCTTGGGCTGCTGATGTGCCTGCTGCTTCTGTTGTGG
>APFE030624183.1:442816-668190 GCA_000404065.3 Pinus taeda
TTGTCCTTAAGGATCAAGTCTGCAGCTTCCCATCCTTCCTTCTTGTTCATGATGAATGGTCCCATTTCATTTTTGAAATTAAGGTGGGCCTTTTTCTTGGAGCTATGGAAATGGGCGAGGTCTGACTGAATTAATTGCCTGTAATACTCCAAGGCAAACAACCTCATAGGTACGTATTTGGGGAGCCTGTATGGACAGAGCTCACATCCATAGACCCTGAATACAGTATGGTGTTCATATAGGTACCAATCACCTATTTTATTATTCTGAGAAAGCTGCAGAGCTTTCTTTATCTCATTAGATATCTTGGGAGGAGGGGACTTCATCGGCATGCAAGAGATTGGGTATACAAACTGATCAACAAATTCACAGTAGGTATAGGGTGAATTTGTGACCTTGTGATAAACTGAGGTCCAGAAGATGACAGATCTTCTCTCCCCTCTCTGATCCAACCTTCTGATGTAGCATGGGAAGGCTTTAGAATGATGAAACATGAACAGATGGTAGATGTAACCTGAGTATCTGAAAATCCCCTGTCTATCCAATTTGATCAACTGATCATGGATTTTATTGGCTATGAAATTAGCAAAGTTATACTTTCGGGCAGGGGGCTAGCGTGGGCTGTAAACAGATAGTAACACTAGCATGGCTTTATCCACATGCTCACTGTTTTGGTATCCCAACACATAGGCTATCATATCTAGTAACAGCCTGCCTACATCATTGAAATGTGTATTCAGATAAGGAGGTGGCCCCGTAGGCTGGCAGTTAGGTCTCATGAAGTTCCTGGTGACCTTTTGCAGCTCTTCACTGGTCATCTTGTCACCAGTTTCCAGCAAATAATTCATGGAGAATGGGATCAGCAACTCTGTCTGCTCAAACTGTAACATCTTGTTGATGGACTCAACATTTATGTAGAAGAGGATCCTCCCTGATGGAGTATTGACAGCTCTGTGCTGCACATCATAGTGTTCAACACATAGGTGAATGATTTCTGGGAAAACATTCACAGCTGGGAGACAGTAATAGGGCAGGTTTGACTCCCAAATCCCATGTGTGCCATGCCCATCCTTATAGTCTCCCCTCAGTTGACTGAAGGTCTGTAAGAAGTCCCTGTTTCCCTCAAAGTCTCCAATGAGACAATCCTTGTCAACAAATGGCAAGGCTTCCAGCTCCTTATTTGTTTGATTTAGTGGGGCCACACTGAGGGATGAGGATGCAGAAGCTGTACTGAGGGATGAGGATGCAGAGGCTGCCATGATATAATCAAAATCTGTACAGGTAGAGGTAATGGTTTGACAAGTCTTTAAAGACTTTTTAGCAGCAGGTCAACCGTAAACTCAGGGGTGTGAATTGCTAATGGCAATTTTGCAGAGATGGTGATGTTTCTCTGGTAAGAATGCAGGTGGCCTGTGCTTGGCAAAAGGGAACAATGCCGAGCACCTCGGGGGCAATTTTGCGGTTTCAGCCCGTGAATGAGCACTTCAATGTCGAATTATGGTTCATGGGTGGTGCAGGTTGCTTGGGTTTACTTCAGGTAATAGGCAGAGCTAAATTCAGGTGTTTAACCAGTGCTTTAATGGTGAATTTTACAGAGAATTGGAATGCATGGGCAAAGTGGGAAAACTGGTGAAATACCTGGAAAAACTGGCTTGGAAGCTTGCAGGCCGGGCTGTGGAGGCTTAATGCCGACGAATTCTGGACTTGTAGCGGTTGAAATGTCGAATTTGATGGCTGGATGACAAATTTCGCGGCAGCTGGTCGACAACGGCTCCTTCTTTTGTGCGTGAAAATGACTGAAAACGGCTCATTTGGTCGTTTATAATGTTAATTTTGGAAAAAGTGCATATTTGGCGCTTTTCCGTCGATGACGTCACGATGGGGCCCGGGTACGAAAGTGACGTGGTGCTGAGGTGTGAGCCAGGGTGGCAGGACATGGTGGCAGGTAGATGCGGTGGCAGGGCTGCGTGGAGGACCATGGGACGAGGGGGCGGACATAGGTGAGGTGACGTCAGGATGACGTGCACATGACATAGGAGGGAGAGTGGTAACGGGGATGGCGGTAAGTGGGTTCCCCGCACCACCTTTGGGAAAAGGCGGTATCGGGGAGAGGGGCTCCGAACAACCCCATCGCCTGCCACGCGTCCCTGTACGGGGCGGAAAACCACTTTCCCCAGATGCTAAAGGTTGGCAGGTCGGGGATTGAAATTGACCGCCCACCGTAGGATCTGGGCGGCGGAGATCGGACGGCTGGTGGGTCCTCCGACGGGTCATGCAGGTTGGGGAGGGACCCACTGACCGATTAAAATATGCGTTAAAATATTTGGGGCGGGCAACCTTAGGATAGTGGGTTTTTTTTGGGTTTTTCGGGATTTCTAAAGGGGTTATGGGTAGGAAGGGGTTTTTATAGGGCTTTTTCTTTGTAGATGAAGGTTTAAGGAGTGAAATGACTTGGAATAGGGAAAGAGATGAAATGGAGGTTCATCAAAGTGACCAGGTGTCATTTTGATTCCCTTTAAACAGACCATATGGCTATAATGCCAAGGGGAGAGATATTTATACAAATTTTGTGGTTTATACACCATGGTGTTAATACTAGTAGGGGAAGGGTAAGATAGGGGAGTTACGTAGTAGAATTAGAGGTTAATATGGATGAAGGGGGTAAGTGAGGGGGAATGTCATTGAGTTTGTTTGAAACATACTTAGTTTAGGGAGTAGATCAAAATGAAAAGATTTTTACATAGGAAATGTGGCCTTTAAAGGATAAAGGACCTCCATGAAACCATAAATCTTTCCCTGCATTTTAACTCATGAGGGGATGTTGGTAACAAATGGGAAAAGGGAAGGAATGGAGGTTAGACATACTTCTTTGTTTTGATTCTCTCATTTTGACCATCAAAGTCAAATTTTTGAACTAAATATCACTTCTGTAACCCCATCTACCTACCCAGCTACTTTGTCTAGCATTTTTTCTTCTTGGAGGGTGCACTTGGACTTGCAGACCCTTTGTGTGCCTTTTCTTTTCCCTGGCTTTTTCCTTTGATTTTCTATCAAATTCTACCCTTATTTCTTCCAGGGTCCCAGATTAAACTTTTGGGAACCTTTCTTCTCTACCTGTACTACTTGTCTGCCAAGATTAAACAATTTGGACAAACTTCTTTCTCTATTCTACAACAGGAAATTTAAACATGGCATGATCCAGATTAGGCTGTTGGACCATCCATCAAAATTGAGTCCTTGTCAAGATATAGACACACCTTGTCTCCTTATGGAAATATGGGATCTTTGCATCATCAAAGTAGAGCATATTTGGACCTTTCATAATCAATCATGAAATATGAAACCTATTGGTATAGGTAACAAACATGAGCCACGCGGAATCCATATTTATGCCTAAGACAGATGAAAACATGAAGAAACAAAAGAAATTGAGTATAGAGTGTAGTCAAACAAATTCTAAACTAATCTTTCTTTCTGCTGTTTAGAATGTATGAATAGAAAACAGAGGTAAGAAATACTTATTGAGTTATGTAACAGCACAAGAATTTCACAGCCACTCTCCAACCATTTAAACACAGCAATAGTTCACTCTCCAAGCTTGTAAGCAATCTTTGATTATAGAAATCTTTCAGACATACAGTGCGAGTCTCCCTCTGAGTGAATCAACCAACACGACAAAAAGCAACCAACCAACCCCCAATACATCTGCCTCAGTAGTATATATAGGAGTTCTTTACAAAATATCCCATAGGGAAATATCTGGACTTAACTGTGTCCATCTACTCTGACATAATCAATAACTATTATGAAGAAAAAACGCACAACAACAACCGAGAAAATAAATGCGTTTTATTGGCCGCTGTAGGTGTCCTGATTGTTGTTGACTCTTGGACTGAGAAAGTTGGTTGATGACCGCTGTGCTGATGAACTATTCTGGGCATGCTGTCACCTGCCACCTGTGTAGCTGGTTTGAATGCTTTTTAGCGCTAATTTCATCCGTTGCTGGTTTGAATTTTCTGATGGTAGAGCTGTATAATGAAGTTTGCTTATTCAGGCAAAATATGAAGAGGATCAAAATTAGTTTAGAATCTGAAGCAAGCCTTGCCACCAAGCTTCTGGTGGTAAATGATGTTTTCTTAATTTGAATAATGTTTCGTCAGCTTCAGTATATGTATAATAAGTTGGCCATACTGGGAAGAGATGTTTTATTTCATGTTCAATGTAAAATAGATCTTCCAGTTTATTATATAAACTCTACCCTATGGGAGGGATTGCTTCTTCTGTGTTGCTTGATGATACAATGATCTGATTTTGTACATAAGTATGTAGCCTGTATGCATATTGCTCCTGCTTTAACAACTTTCCGGTGCTAGTGACCAGGCTGGGTAAACCTTTGCTCTGTAGATCTCCCATTCTTTGTCTGAAGGTCTGTACCTATGTTTGCATCTCTTGGCACTTTCTTTCTATGGTCTGGACAAAATTCCTCATGGTTAGCACCTTCTTGACTCTTACAATAGTCTCTGTTCTATTATGGATGTTTAAAGCTATCAACTGGTCACCAGTACGAGTATTTAAAAAGTGAATCAATTTATTAGCTAACTCAAGCTTGTCTGCCAATAATGCCCTAGCCTTCTGAGTCTCATACTGAGCTATCATCATCAAATATATCTGGTCAAAAATGGTTTGAATCCCTGTCCATTGATTAACAAGAGCTTTGCCAATATTATCCCACAAAATTGTTTTGACTTGGGTCAGGGTTATATGGAGAGTGAGGTCTTTCTCCAAGGTCTTTATATTATTTTCTAGGGCCTTTACTTCCCTGGTTTTCTCAGCAACTGTAATCTTTGATTTATCATAGTTGGCTTCAATCTTAGCTAGCTTTCCTTTAGTTTCCTTCATTTATGTCATCTGTAATTCAAGGGCCTTAATCTCTTTCATCATGGCCTCCATGCCCAAACTCGCCTCTTGTGTTGCTGCTGCTGTGGTTGCTGCTAAAGTTGAAGCTGGTGGAGGTGCTGTTGTAGTAACTGCTGGAGGAGGAACCGAGATCGTTGGAATTAATAGAGGAGGCCGTGAGGCCAACTCAGGCTATTTCCCTTGTAAATATTCTTCTAGTGCTTTCTTTGTGTCCAGTATTCTATGATTCATTTTCATAAGCAAGGTGTACACGTCCTCCATTTCTTTCTGCTCTGCTACTTCTGTAGTCTGAGGATGTAGAGTTGGCAACAATTTCATTTGTTTTCTGAGGGCTGCTATATCCTCTTCTTTTTTCCTGATCAAGGCTTGTGTTCCTTTGGGGTCTTTGGGGTCATGTCCCATCTCTATTATGATTTCCTCCAGAGATTTTATCCTATTATCTTTGGCCAATGATGAAGCTTTTTCTAGCTCTAACTGGGTAGAAGTATTGTATAAGGAATTTTGCAATCTATGGGCCAATAAAGCCTTATCTGCCAGTGTAGAATAAACCATTTCTCCTGTCTGCTTATGCAACTCAATCTGGTCTATTGGATGTATGTCCTTGGAAAGGACTTCCAAATTGGTTCTAATGTAGTCTGCAGCTGATTGTGGTTGTTGCACGGTGGGTCTGAAGTGACTTAAAGTCATTTTCCCTGCTTCTATGTCATAGGTTTCCATCAACCTTTGTTGGTTTGTTGGGGCCATCCTTAGCAGTTGATTATACAACTAGAACTTTATTGGTTCGTTCCTAGCTTTGATTTCAGTTAATGCCTTTTTAATGTTTGAGCCCTTTTGTGCCTGCTGTTTGGAAGACGAAACCTCCCCACCTGGTTGTATTTCATGCTCCTGCTGGAAGGAGCTGGTCGATGTCTCCAAAATAGGAGGGATGTGCTGCCCCAAAGTCCCCTCACCTCTTAAGTTTCCAAGAGTTTCCTCTGTGATCTTTTGTTCGGCATAGGGGTTTAACCTTTGCATTTTCTCCCCTTGCTGGTCGGTTGAGGTACCTGTAGGTGTATTCTCTGCTTAGTCCCTCTTCTTACCTCTTTCCTCATGTTGAGGAGTTGGCAGCACAGGAATTTCAGGTGCTTTTGTTTGAGTTGACAAACTTTGATCTTGGTCTTTCTCCATATTCGGAGAAGGCTGCTTCTCCATTGTACTTTGTTCCTTAGAACGCTCAATTTCTTTGTCCTTTTCTACTGATGATATGGCTTCCTTAGCTGGCTGCAGTGAAGTAGCAGTTGATGTGCTTGCTCCCACTGGTTGTGGCTGTATGAAGGTGACCTCTTATGAGGACGCCAAGGCACTTGACAGGTAAAAATTGAGCTGCTGAGACGAACCATGGTATCGAATTTGCAGGTTGACGGGCTGCTGAAGTTCCAGGAGTGCGGAATAACGGAAAAACGCATGCACGTTGTCTTCACAGTGAAAATAGAAATACACTAAAAATAGTCATTTTCACGACTTTTAACCCAACTTTTCAGAAATTTGGCGCTTTTTGGGTTTTTTGGCATTTTCTCAGGATGATGTCATCATGACATATTTTTTGTCGGGTAGTGGGTATAGAACATGAAGTGGCAGCTGACGTGGATGCTGACGTGGCAGTTGACACGGCATGAGTACAGTACATGGTAGGTGACGTGGTGGAGACGTCATGTAGTGACAGGGGCAGGCGGGGAAGGCGGTAAGTGGTTTGCATTGGACCGTTTTTGGTACAGGAGCGGTATGTGTCAGGGGCAGTCCGATGCAATAGAAGGGCGACAGCTGTCCCGATGTATGACGGTGAAACCGTCGACCATCGGGTGCTATCGTCCCGCTATGAAGGGGCGCCCGATATGCATGTTAACCGTCAGATCTATGAAAGCCGATCCAACAACGGACAAGAGAGCGAAATGATCAAAGTTTAGCGGAGTAGCGTGTGCGTTAAATGCCAAATTTTTCACAGATGCGGGTGGGTTTTAGACCTTAGGTTAAGGTTTAATAAGTTCGGGTTTCAGCTATTTATCAATTGAATATTGATAAACCCCAAAAATGGAATGCGGGGGGGGGGTTAATATGGTTATTTATTCAACCAGGAGTTAAATAAATCCTAAGTGAACGCGGAGGGGTTAACAGTGGGCCCCAAGTGGATCAAATGTTTCCCGACTTAAATTATTTGGCTATAATTGCCATGGGGGTGGGATATTTAGTATTTTTTGGGGTATTTTATATAGTCTCCTTTTAGGGAGACTATATATTAGATGTTAATATGAGTTCTGAGGAATGAGAAGGGATGTGTGCATGTTAAGTTTATAGAGTAGAAACTCAAGCATAGGGAAATGAACAGATTGTGCAAAGATTAATTTTTACACAAGAAATGTGGCTTCTTTTCACTAAGTCAACTCACCTGTCAACTTGGCTTTAATAATAATGGAGTGAAGCTGGATTGCTTGGGCAGATCCCAAGGTCCTTAAGGGGATTTTAGTTAATGATTTTTGGGGAAATGAAAGGGGAATTAGTCATGCTTCCTTGTTGTACTGCCAATCAATTTCCATGGTGCCAATTCACACATGAGATGAGCCTTTTCTGATAGAATCCCCAGTGATTACCAACTGGCTTCTGCAACCTCAGGCTACCTACCCGGCCTAATACACCTAACATTTTTTCTTCCTTTGGATTTGGTGCACTTGAACTTGCAGACCATGCTTTTTCCATTTTTTGCTCTTCTGTCTACCTATCTACAAACTACCCTTATTTCTTCCAAGGGCCCATATTAAGCAGTTGGGCTCCTTAATTCTTTACCTGTCTAAGAACCTGCCAAGATTAAGCTGTTTTGGGCAGATATCCATTCTTTATATCCTTTAAAACAAGAAATTGAAACCTAGGGAGACCAAGATTAAGCTGTTTGGACCTCCCAATAACTGAAAAATTCTTCAAAAATGGAATAGTACCTCAAAATTGGAACACAACAGTGGTATTTGATTTGGCATATTCTCATGGCATCTTTCTTTGGCCTCTGTAACAAATATGGAACATTGCAGTATGCAAAATATGACATATTTGGCATGTACAAATGTCAATCATGAAAGATGAGTAACCTGCTGCAGCAGGAGGCTAATAGGCGGTAAGCGGTTTGCGTCGGACCACTTTGGTACGGGAGTGGTATGTGTCAGGGGTAGCCCAATGCAATAGGAGGCCGACAACTGTCCCGATGTACGACCGTGAAACCGTCGACCATCGGGCACTATCGTACCGCTACGAAGGGGTGCCCGATATGCATGCGGACTGTCGGATATGGGAGAGCCAATCCTACGGTGGACGGGAGGGCAACACGATCGGGGTTTAGTGGAAAAGCGCACCTGATAAATGTTAATTATTCACGGCTTCGGGTGGTTAAAACCTTAGGTTTTGGGTTTAATGTTTTTACGGCGCGGGACTATGGTTATTTATTAATCAAATATTAATAAAATCCAAATGCAATGCGTGCGTAGGGTATGGTATAGTTTCATGTGCGGGAGGGGGTTTAATATGGTTATTTATTTAACCAGAAGTTAAATAAATCCCACGGGTAACGAACGCGGAGGGGCTAACAATGGGTCCCAAATGGACCTAATGTTTCCCGACTTATATTTATATAGCTATAGTTGCCATGGAGGGGAATATTTAGTGTTATTTGGGGTTTTCATATAGTTTCTTGTAAAATAGGGGTAGGGAAAATGATTTATGGAGCTAGATAATAGGGTTAGATGCTAATATGAGGTCTTCGGAATGAAAAGGAATGGATGCATGCTAAGTTTATAGAATGGAAACTTAAGCATAGGGAAATGAGTGGATTGTGGCAAGATTAATTTTACACAAGAAATGTGGCTTCTTTTTACTAAGTCAACTCAGATGTCAACTTGGTTTTTAATAAGAATGGAGTGAAACTGGACTATTTGGGCAGATCCCAAGGTCCTTGAGGGGATTTTAGTGAATGATTTCTGAGGGGATGAAGGGAAAGTTAGTCATGCTTCCTTGTTGCACCATTAAGTCACTGCCTAGTGTCAATGCCATAGATGAGATGAGTCCTTCTTGATAATATAAAAAGTAATGATAACCTTGTTTCTGCAACCTCAAACTACCTACCTAGCCTAATACACCTAACATTTTTTCTTCCTTTGCATTGGGTACACTTGAACAGGCAAACCCTGATTGTCCCTTTTTCTTTTGACTTCCCTCCTATCTAAATGTACCCTTATCTCTTCCAAGGGCCCAGATTAAGCAGTTGGGCTCCTTATTCTCTCTACCTAGCTACTCATCTGCCAAGCTTGAACTGTTTGGACAGGTATGCATTCTCTATTCTACAACAACAATTCAAACATGGCATGGTCTAGATTAAACTGTTGGGCCATCCATCAAATGTAATAAGCAACAATACCTTGACAAGGTGATCTTGCAAAATAAGGTAGCAGTGGCATTTTGACTAGCCACTTTCCTGGTCTTTGGTTTGGGGTTCATTTTCATTATTTTTTCTGACCAATTGATTTTCTTGCCTTTTGATGATTCTTTTAAGGCATACCCTCTTTTCATCTTTTATTTTTCTTTGCCTGTATACAAAATATGGAACCTTTGCAGCAAGCAGGGATGAACATATTTAGCACTTCCACTGTCAATCATGAAAAATGAAACCTATTGGTATAGGAATCTAACAACACCTTCGGCTATGATACCAATTCACGGCTTGTATATTTCTCTGGGGTTGATCTTGAATTTGAGATGCCATGAACTCTACAACAGACATTTTTAATGCCAACGTTTCGAGTCTATATTAAGACCCATTGTCAAGACAAAGCTTGAGGAGAAGAAGAAGAGAGTAAGCAATAAATAGAGAGTGATCAAAAGAATGGGCCGATAATGAGAAATTGGAATATTAATGAATAAAACCTAATAATATGTCAATTTAATTTTATGATAAAGTATTATATTATTAATTTATTTTATTTAATATAAAATTCCTAAATTTTAAAATTATGATTATAATGATTTCATATGAATTTAAATACTTTAATAAATTAAATATATTAATATCACTAAATATCTATAATAAATATCAAATTACTCTCAAATTATAATAAACATAAGGCATATTAATTTAAAATAAAATGCATATTAATTTAAATAATTTAAATCAATAATTAAATATAGTAACACATTATAATAAATATCAAAATAGCTCTCATATTAATTAAAGTAAAAGACATATTAATTCAAATACTTTAACAATAATTAAATATAGTAAACACATTATAATCTATATTTAGTGATATTAATATGTTTAATTCATTAAAATTATTTAAATTAATATGAAATCGTTATAAGCATAATTTTTAAAATTTTAAACCATTTTATAATTAAAATAGAATAAATTAATAAATTAATATTTTATCATAAAATTAAATTGACATATTATTAAGTTTTGCCTACATTAATATTTCAATTTCTCACTGTCGACCCATTCTTTTGATCACTCTCTATTTATTTCTCCCTTTCTCTTCTATTTCTTCTCAAGCTTTGTCCCGACAATGGGTCTTGATATAGACTCAAAATGTTGGCATTAAAAAATGTCTACTGTGGAATTTCCAACATCTCAAATTTATGATACCAGTTGTTAGAAATTAATTGACGGAGCAATGAAACACATAAATATTGTGGAAACACAAACAAAAAAACACATAAAAGAAGAGAAATACATATATACGTGGTTCACCCAATTTGAGCTTCATCCATAGAGAAATAACTAGTCCTTCCTTTTATATTATCTAGCAAAATGAAGAGATACAACCTACAACAAATCTGTTGTAATTTCCTCTTCATTCCCACATAATCTCCTCTCTCTTTATCGCTTGAAATAATAATACATAGATGAAATACAATTCCATCATATAAACCGAGGGTTTCCCTCTAGGTCAAAAAACCCTAAATTATCATAACTTCTACCATCATACCATTCACCTAATGAAAGACCCAAATTGACTACAAAATTACAATATTTTACAAGGAAACATTTCATCTATTTTTAGCTTTGGGGGTGCTAGGGGGGGCTCATAAATCATTGTCACCGCCTAGACCCCCATGATAGTGATCACATTGGTGGTGTTGGTACCTAGTTAGGAACAAGGATCCAACGCAGCTGAAAAAAAAAAAAAAAAAAAAAAAAAAAAAAAAAAAAAAAAAAAAAAAAAAAAAAAAAAAAAAAAAAACCTTTGAAAAATCAAGGAGTTAATCATGCTCCACACCCAACATGTTTCCCACAAAAAGTGGTGCAACATTCAAAATATGAGGTTAAATCTAGCAAGGTTGGAGAATATATCCATGTAGGATCACACTATGATATGCAAATTCAATGGAATATGACCCTATGAAAAGTCTATGATTGGGTGGATGTGAGACGAATGGCACCTCCAGGGTAAAATAGAATTTGAGCTAGGAGAAAAAGGATTCTTCATAGTAATTTCTCCAACTTGGATGATAAATCAAGGGAGTTTGAAGGAGGCTCATGATTTTTTAACAATGTGGGGCTCTCGATGCGATTTTGGAAGGAATAGCATAATCCAAAGAATGAATATTCCTTGTTTCTTCAGTGTGGGTAGGGATATTTTCTATCCCCAAGGAATATTGGGAGGAGGAAACCCTTGAAGGCATCGATAATTTCATAAACCACTTTTTCAAAGTATCATAGGATACTAAGAGAGGGAGGTACATGTCATATGCTAGATTTATATTTACATAAATATCTCCCGGCTTCTTCCAGCCTCCACAAATATAGTGTTTGGAATAAGTTTTTAGATTATGAACACATCCCTTTTGGATGAAAACATTTTCATGAATGCAAGAATCATATTAGGAAATGTATGATGAATACTAAGGAATTTCCTTGATAACACCCTTCTCAGAAGGAGCAAGATGATTTGCAAAAATTCCCACAAAAAAGAAGAAATATGAGTCCAAATGGTACCTCAAATCCTGACCAGATCCCTAGATGGAAATATATTTTAATCTATCTCCTCTCTAAAGGAGCCTCTAGATAAAAAATATAAAAATCAATCAAGCATGTAATAAGTATAAGGAAAATCCCATGACGCTATATTGAATCCTACAAATCTCGTGCACAAGTCTCTTGAAAAGCACCAACAAAATCCATTACCATAGGAAATGGTTAGCGCCCCTTCGAAATAGGTTAAAGTTAGAATCCCTATCATAAGATATGGATTGATATGACCCATGCTTGATTTCCCTTGTAGAAGAATGACATTGAAAATATATGAAGGACATACAGGCTCATGAGGCTAGGACTCTATACAACACCTATATTTAAGACAAGGTAATAAACCAATTGGGTTCGAATTCTTCTTAGTCCAATATTGGGGTTGAAATGAAGGATTTCAAGGTGGTCTCTAGGAAAGGAAAATAAGCTAAAAAATAAGGCAGCAAGAGCAATAAGGCACTGATCCAAGAAGTGGGTGAAAAATCAGTCAACTCAGGGAAGATCGTGCCAATGTTAAGGGCATTCCCCCCTTGAAATATAGAATCTTCAAGTAGTTATCTATGTACTCATGATTTTTTTGTAGTTAGTTTCTGATTTTTTGTTATTAGTAGGTAGTTTGCTAGTCTCAAGAATCCCCTAGATTTTATTCCTCTTTTGGAAGTCAAATATATAGGCAACTTTTTTGATTAATGAAAGGATGCATTTACCTCATAATAAAAAAATAAAATAAAAATAAAAAAATGTATGATTATAATTCAAGCATAACAATTATGATTTAATTCAATTATAATCATTATTGCGTCAAGAGGCACTCTACAACTCAGTATGGGGGAGATGTTGTAGTGTTTGTAAAATGCAACATTAGATCAAATAATAATAATAATAATAAAGTATAATGTCAGGTCACTTAAAAAAGTAATTAAAAATTAAAAAAATAATTTTTTTAATCTATTTGATTCAATTGGTTACATCATAATTTTGTATTTATTAATAAAATTACAAACAATTTTTCCCAATAAAAATTCCTAATATGCATATCACACTAAAATAATTTAAATAATAATGATTCATATTTTAAAACATAGAATTAAATAATAATATAAAAGCTTAATAAAGTTATTATCATAAATGTATAATTAAAAATAAGAATATTTCACAATTATATATATATATATATATACACACACAACATACACACGCACACATATACATATACACACACACAAATATATATATATCTCTCTCTCTCTCTATATATATATACAATGATTCATATTCCTTACCATGATATTTAAATTTAATTAATAAGGATATAAAATTTCAATAATTACAATAAACATTTTTTTCTGAGAGTTTTTTTCCTCGAAAAAAAGATCGTAATTTAATTTCATGAATATGATATAAAATTAAATTTTATAGATACATTCGATGGGGTATTTAGATAGAATTGTATCACATCCTATGATACTCCTTATAAGAACAACTATCCAATAATATAAATATCCTATTACTATGCTAATCAACATCTCCTTCGAGAATCCTTGAGGGTTAGCTCACTTGGTCGAGTTTTCATTGCTAATGTACCTTTCCAATGGGAGGTCAGGAAGTCAACTCTCCTCAACAGCCTTGAGGTTAAGCTCTGCTATTTTGGCTGGTGGGATGTGATCCCTTCGAGTTGATATGCTTAGATTTTTCACTAAAAAATATATATCATACAAGAAAATAATTGCATTCTAGCATCAAATCTTTCTGTAATGTGTACAAAATTTGTATGCCAAAAAGAACAAAAAAATATTTAGGGTTGCTCATATTTCTATGAATTCCATCCTTCTTCTATAAAAGGATGATGAAAAGATTCATAATGTTCTACTTATTTATTTTCCACAAACATATAGCTCTCATAAGCCTTCCTAATACCTACCTTAGAGAGTTGATCTATTGTCTAATTGCATTCCGTGAAGACATGGCAACAAGAGAACAAATCAAAACTATATTTGACTTGAAAAATATCCTCATGAAGTGGTAGTAAATGTTGGTTGTGAGATTCAGAATTCCCTTAACCAATTGATAACTAGCATGGAGTTTCCAAAGACTTGTAGGGTGTTACATCCTATTTCTTTGGAAAAAAGGAGGAGTCTTAAAGCCATGACTTTCACATAATTGTTTGTACTCACATTGAGGCCCATATCTAAGGCAAATAAGTGATTTTCATATAAGTATATCATAGCTCCTCCACCACAAGATCACCCATCATCCTGAGAAACTCCATCAAAGAAAGCCTATGGTCTAGAATTTCCCACCTGTTCAAGTAAAAAGACTCGTGCCATCCTCCTATTTGGAGAAGAAAGGACATCCTAGAAAAAATACCTTATTTCTTGCTATCCAAAAGCACCAACATATGTTCAAAGGGATGGTTCTGAATTTTTTAACTACTTGATCATCAAACCAATTTTGTCAAGCCTAAAA
The DNA here is from genome assembly GCA_000404065.3 of Pinus taeda. Classification (NCBI taxonomy): domain Eukaryota; kingdom Viridiplantae; phylum Streptophyta; class Pinopsida; order Pinales; family Pinaceae; genus Pinus; species Pinus taeda. Next base: position 457,239 of record APFE030624183.1, read on the forward strand.
AAATCTCCTACCGGCTTGTTCTTTCCCAATACTAAGGTTGGAATGTTAGAGGGAACAAATGTATTTTGTGAAGGGATAGTCAATAAAGAGGTACTGAAAAAATTATTCCCCATCCTTGCAGAGGGAAGACCAACATGGCTCTTCCAAATGTTGTTTTTGTAAATTGTCCCAAGTAGGAGCCTTGTTTTCAAGTAGACACTACATGAAGAGACACATTTTTGCTGCACATTTTAATTTCCGCATGTGTTTAAATCATTAGACATGTTCCCCTGTTAATTTGTGAGAAAGCAGATGAATGTAACAAGGGGGAGTGTGACCATATAAGCTAACCATCCTTGTAAATCATCCTTATGTGAGAGGAACAAATATCTATGATTAAGCCCCTCCAAGAATCACAATGCACATCCAAAATTCCTCAATTTCAGTCAATTTCCATCCTTGTGCCCAAATATGAGTAGTGGCCATGTTCATTGCCTGATTTAAATTATGGATGCCATTTTTGTTGATGTGGTCAACTAAGTATTGAGGAAGAATAAAGCCTTCCCCACACCCAAACAAAGGTCAATACATAGTCTTATTTTTTGTCCATTTCCAACTTTCCATGAAAGACCTTCTTCAATCAAAGGGAAAGAGTTAAGGACTATCTTCTAGATAATTGAGATTTTATTTTAAGATTTTTTTGGTTTCCAAATCCACTCTTCTAGATTCCTAAGGTGTAGGTATTTCCTATGGATCACTTTTGTTCATATACTTTTAGTAGAAATGAGTCTCCAACCTACCTTAACAACAAGAATTTTCACAAAGAGAGACAGATTGATGATAACAATTTTGTCCCAATTGACCCATGACATGAAAAACCAGTCACTACAACCTTCCCACGAGAATCAGAGACAAACTTTATGAATATTTTCTAGAATCTCTTTTGGGATCCATGTGAACGCCATCCAAAAGGAGATAATGGCTTCCAGGACCTGATTTCCCCAAAAAAGCAACCCAAATTCAAACAACCAACACACAATCCTTACTTTTAGTATTTTCTCCAATTTTGCAACTAACTCATTCCAATATTATTTTTTGTAGCAATTTGGCTTAAGGTATAAGCCTAAGTACTTGATTCCATCATCAGACATAATTTGGGTGTAGGGAAAAATACCCCAATATGGAGAGATTCCTCCTTATCAAGTGAGATCATCTAGATGGATGACTTGATTGCATTAATTTCCATGCCCATAGCAGCCTTGAAAATACCCAAAGCATATTGTAGAAAAATTTCATCTCTATGTGATCCATTGCAAAAATTAGTATCATCAAGAAATAGAAAATGCGTTAAAGTAAAATTTTCAACAAAAGAAATTCCTTTGAAGGCCCCATCTCTTCACATCATCCAATAATCTACTTAAATTTTTTTCCAGCAGTAGGAACAAAATCAACAATCGTGGATAGCCCTACCTTATACCTCTTTGAGCATGGAAGAAGGGACAAGAAACACTATTGATTAAGCCCACGAATGAAACCAATGTAAGACAACTCATAACCCATTAATTGAAATTTACTTCAAATCCCAAATGAGTGAGAAGGATATGGATGTCGAGCCAACTTACCTAATCAAAATCCTTAGGTAAATTATTTTTTAGGATTACTCCTTTAAGTTTCCCGGTTTTAAGACTATGAAAACCTTCTTGCAAAAATACACTAGCTTTGTGGATCAGGTGATATTCCAAGAAGCCAAACTATTCATAGGAGATGACTTCAGACAAAATTGGATTAATTATATGAGCAACCAATTTTGAATTAATTTTGTAGATGCAACTGCGAAGGGACATAAGTCTAAAGTTAACAAATGTATTAGGATTTGACATCATTGGAGTCATAGGAATTAATGTAGATTTAATAGAGGCCAAGATTCTCCTAGTATGTTTGGATTCCTCCATGACCTTGAGTATATTGTTTCCAACTAATTCATATATGCCTATAAAAAATTCCATTGTCTAGTAATTCAGATCTATGATTTTCTCCTTTTGGAAGCTATGCAATACTTCCTAAAGATTAGAGTCCAAAAATTCTTCCATCATATGTAAATTTTCCTCCTCATGAACAAAAAGTGGGAAGAATAGAGTGAGTCTGGTCACCTCAACTATCATTTCACCTTTCTTAGTTCTAAATTGGGATATGAAATGGTGTTTCCCCATAAGGGAAATATCCTTAAAAGTGGAGGCTTGAACACCATTATGATCCTCCAAACTCAATATGGTATTTGTTATTTTCCATCCCTTGGAAAAGTTCTAATAAAAACTTGGCATTCTCATCCCTGCATTCAAGCCGGATTATTTACCTTTTAATCTCCAACATGCTTCTTTATCCTCAAACAATTTCCTTTTCTTAGCCTTAAGATGAAATAATCTAGCTTTTGTGTCTTCAGAAGAGTAACACACATCTTCATATCCCCCTAGAATAGTCAACTCTTATTCCACTTCTTTTAGTTCTTGATCTTGTCTTATCCTTTTGTTTGTTTCACACTGAATAATATATTTTTGTTAGTTTGAAAGGTTCCTAGAAAACTGAGCAGTAATTGAATCTCCAAATTCCGAAGCATAGGAGACCCAATTTGTGTGAACTAATGCCTTAAATGATTTCTCTTTTAACCATGTTTATTTGAACTTAAAATGGCTTGCTGATTGTTCCTCCAAACCTTTGACTTCCATAAATATAGGATAATGGTCAAACTCTCCCCCACTTCCAACCCATTGTTGCATCATGGGAAACCCTTCCAAAAGCCACTTAGATAATAAGAAGTGGTCTATCCCCTTAACCACCCTAGCATATCCCAGTGTCTTATTCCTCCAGGTAGGGGACACCTTGACCATGTCCACATCTATTAGTTTGTGTTCTGCCATCAAAGAAATAATCTGTCAGGTTGTTAGGTCTTTCATAGGATCCCCAAGCTTCAACAATGCCTAGAGAAAAACTAAAATCACCTCCCAAGATAATGTTTTTAGGTGAAAGAAGTTGGTTTTAAAATAAGGAGTCCCAAAAAATAACTCTATTTGAAAAATGCCCATAGATGTTGATTACCCTGAACTCCAATACATGCATAATTTCTGAGAAGTTCGGACCTAAAACAACATATATATCCCAAGTGCCAAGAAGATTTATGCTTCGAGGATTCCATCAAATAACTAAACCTATCGATATTTCATAAGCATATGAGAAAGTAAAACACCAACCTTTAAACATTGATTATAGAACTTTGGATACATAGAGCCCATCCCCTAGAGTCTCTTGTAGGACATGAATATTGGGTTTATTTGTGTCAATTAGTCTCCTCAGGGCCAATTTTTTTGATGGGATTTCTAGGCATAAATAGTTGAAGGATTTAATAATCACGGGGAGACATCTTCTAGGGTCTTCACCACATTAAGCACCCCACCAATGGAGAATTGTTTCCCAGCTGCCACATCTAGGCAAGCTTTATCCTAGGCTTTGGCGAAAAAGGATTTCTTGCCTCAATATTTAGCTTCTAGAAAGTTAGGGTTAGATCCAAGGCCCTAAGACAACATAGAACTGGAGACAATCAAAGATCAGTGGCACAGGTTGTTGTGGGACGTGGTGTCTCATGAGTTGTTTTGAGAGCATTCTTTTAAGGAGACAACAAAGGAGTGAATGTGCGCAATGACAAAGGGGCACAGGAAAGAGACAAAGGTAGGCTTTGGATTTGGGGAGATATGAGGTTTAGAGATGTCACAACTAGTATAAATAACTAGATCTTCACCCAAAGAAACATTTTTCACCAAAGAAAGCGGAGAGTAGGGGGGAAGAAGTATAACTAGAAGTGGAGTCTACTGGTTGCACCTGAATGTCCTTAGTGATACCAACTTGTTTGTGTTCCGCTACTGCTTCTATGTCTGGCCACTTAGAGGCCTTATCCTAAACCCATATACTCATAGGAGGTGGGTATTATATCCTCCTTTCCTATCCCACAAGATCATCAACCTCTTTTGTGAGTGCTTGCCTTTCCATCATATCCCATACCCTAAGAAAAATTATCTTCTTCATTTTGAGGGAATTTTAAAAATCTCTGTGACCATGAAAAAGGACTTTGCAATCATTTGCAATGTGACCTATTACTGACATATTATTCACATGAAAGGAATGCCTCCATATTCCAATATCTGCAGATGAGAATATCCAACTCAAACAAGCTTCATGTCATCCATGAGTCCTTCTCTAGATTTAATACTCACCAAAGTGCACATTATAATCATGATGCCAGTGATTTGAAAAGACATGTTTACATCCAAGCAAATACCCAAGAAAATCCTAATATCCATGAATATTTCTAAAGATTATAATCACATAGGAATGCCTGATAATCAAACCCAAATTGGTATGGCTTCCAACCTCTCCTAGCTAGCATCAAAAAGAGGTGTCCATTTCTTCCAAAGAACCATAGTAGAATCAATGGACTAGATTATTTGAAGAACCCAAGAGGAAATTTGACTTGAGCTGAAAAGAAATATGAATTAGTCTTTAGCCAAGGTTGAGACAAATTACAAGGACTCCATATGTTGTCCCCATTCCTAGGAAACCCACTCTCTTAGGGTTTGGACCTTGAAACACTATCCCTTTACTATTTCCACAAAAACCAACCCCGCATTATATTTGACCTCATGAAACTAAATGTCCACTCCAAAAACCTTATTTACCTCTCCTTTTGTAACTTTGCACACCAAACCTTTTTCTTATTTATGGCCCTTATGGTTCTCTTTCCTTGGAGGTGGGGATGTTTCACCTTCTCTAGTTATGTGGATCTCGCTTGAGAAGCACCTCCTCCATTAAACCCCTTTACTATTGTGGTCATAGAGAGATTGATTCTCGAGAGGGTTGTATCTATAGAGCTTAAATATTTTTAAGGTAATGCCTTAGGCAAAGGTAAGTTTGGAAAAGTCAAATTCTTCTCTCACCCTCAAGCTAGGGTTTTACCCAATCTTCTTGTAGAATATTGGAGACTAGCATAAATACCTCTAAATTTATTTGGTATAGACCCTCCGTCGAAGGAGCTAAAAAACAAGGTTACACCACCACCTATGGGGGACCTTGTGAATAAGGGCCATATCTGAAACCTCTAGACCAAAAAAATCCACACTTGGCAATGTAAACCCTGAAGATAAAATCAACACTTGGCCCTATAGTTGATCCAAGTCCTCATTGATCGGCATGACCCTATTCTCATCCTATGAACCACCATCTAGCTTTGTCCATATATGACAAAATTCTAGTGGATTAGAAGAGTAGTCTACCAGAATATACTCCATCAACCTTGCACCGAGCTAAGAAGGCAAGAAATCTAGGTCTCATCCACTTCTTTTTTGAGTTATCTATCTATTTATCTATATCATCAATGTTATGCATATCACATTATATATATATATATATATAATATATATATATATATATATAATATAATATATATATATATATATATATTATATATATATATATATATCTATATATCTATATATATATATATATATCTATATATATATATATATATATATATATATATATCTATATATATATATATATATATCTATATATATATATAATCAGGGTTTTAATAAAAATTTAAAAAAGGAATATATTTTGTATATAGAGACATGAAATTTATATAAATATAAATAATATTATCAAGAACCAACATAGATCCATATTAACTTCATATATAACAAGTGTCGAGAGGAATTAAACCTCTCAAGGTGTAAACCTTTCATCAATTTTTGAACTTAAAATGTGGTCTGCATCTTGAGAAATTTGAATTCTCTTAGCACTTAGTAGATCCAAAGTTAACATGGATCAAAACCCTTAAGATGAAAACCTATTTTTGAGTGCAAAATTTGTGGAAAGTTTTCGACTTCAATATATTTGATTCCTTTCAGAGCTTGGTAGAACTGGCATTAAAAATAGATTTATGCTGGTTTGCGGACCATTTTTACTAAAATGTCCCAGATTTGAAAATTTTGTTGGAAAGTAGATCACTACTGGGGGGCTTAAATCTATAGTGATGGATCTTATCAACTTTTTCTTCAATTAATTAAATCTTCAAACCATGCATAAACTGAAACACATAAGAAAATATTAGAGCAACATCCAGAAATAAAATCATGCAAGCATTCAACACAAAATACACAAATTTTTATGGTGGAAAAAATTCTCCAGGAAAAAAACCACCATTGCTATTGTTGTTGCTCTGCTTCAAATTTTATTAATCAAAAAATTATTTTACATCATCATAGTTGGATATGTACAGCAAGGAAGTTTCTCACACTAAATTGACTTTGTGAACACCCATCCATTGGAGACCTCTATCCCCAACAAGCCTTTCCCAACACCCATTGGACTACGAGTATATTATTTCCTCTACTGAAGCTACTGACCACCATAAAAAAGGAACACCCATCCCTTATTCACCAAGCTATCACTATATGTTGATCATCTAGAGCCACATTTGAGAATATTTCAAATAGATCTTATTCAAAAAACAGCAACAACTTTATTTCTTAAATGAACTCTTAATGAATCAACACCAACAATCCTCACTCTCTACATAATATGCTGGTTGGATCATACTACATCTAACTACTGCTACAACTGCAAATTGCTGCAAAAAATATGCATAGACCACTTACATAGTTTGCACACAATTCTCCAAGCTCATACTCACTCCACACTCAAGAGAATAAACAATACTATCATTGAACTTCCTCCAATATATAGATGAAATGAGGTGCTAAAATCAATAATTACAAAGAACTACTGAGCCCCACAAATTTATTCATATTCTTGATTTGATCCAGATTTAGCTCATTGACTTAATTAAGCCACAAAATCCACTCTCCTTTCGATATTTTCAACTTTGATTAGTTTTTGGAGGCCCACTAACTTTTTCGACCATATGACGAAAATCTCTAATCAAGAATGTTGCTATAATACCAAAATTAGCTGAGATGCTTGATAAATGGAGAGAAAAAATCATGAAAAAGCTCTGTTGCACGCACAACACTTGACAAACTCAACTGGAACTCCTCAGTCACTCCAACAAGTCTGTATGCCACTGATTGGATCCTTTTAGTTGCTCCCACAAGCTTTGCTCCATGCAACTAGGGAAAATGATAAAGAAAAACATTGGAAATTCAGTCTAGGACCTCTGCCAACTGATGGATCACCCTCTTCAACTCCTAAACACACCTCCAAGCCTCTATAAAAAGTCTGCAACTACTCACATATGTTAACATTGGAAAATCGTACACCTAATAGTACAATCCATGAGACATTAAAAGTGTCCAGTAGAATGCATAGATGGACATTTTTCTAGCCAAATATATTATAAAGATTCAAAAAATCAAAGGTTCCCCTAAGGTCCAAAGTTTATAAAGGAAATCAATACTGGTCACATGTATATTTATTTGATAAATGTGTGTGCGTGACATATCATCAAAAAATCCACGCGGTTGCAAAAAAGGTGACTCAGCAGTCTAAGACCACTCTACACACTTGGAACCAATTTCTTGATACGAAGTTGGCCTAGTACAACCGAATTCGAGTTGCCTTGGAGAAGTGAAGCCCTCAATGGAATCCTCTTGTCCTACTCATGTGTATTTATCAAACGTACCAAAAGAGGGGAGAGGGATTCAAAAAAATCTATATAAGCAGGCCATGGGAGAGCCAAAAGAAGAGACATTGTTATGCTAGCCAAATTTCTTGTAAGAAAACCACCATTTCATTGTTGAACCAAGGAAGTGAATAGCACTAACATGTTGGCCAAATTTCGTCTAAGCATCCCAAAATTTTAGTGAGTGAATAGAAATCCACCCTTTGGAGAGTCTTCACACTTCTTTGAGAGAGAGGAGAAACTTGCAAAGAGATTGAGGAAAAGAAACATCATTGTTGAGGATTTTTGAGCTCCCTAGCTCAAGGAATTCTCCTCAAGTGTTCTAGTATTCTCATTGTATTCAACCTCTACCACCAACAATCAATAAAGGGATATTTTTACATATATTATTGATGTGTTTTCTCCATTTGAGCATTGCTATGTTCATGCACCTATTTGTTTAATTTTGTGTTTTTGTATGCATTTTATCCATTATTTACAATGTTGTGTTTATTTAAGTCTACCCACTAACAACACCAATTTTGACTGTGATCCTTTGCAGGTAACAATCAACTGCTAAGGGGGTTTTTTTTTGGTACACTTGTGCTCCAAAAACTAAAATAGGAATGATGACCATACTAATCTCTTTTCATTAATCTAGAGATTATTTGCAGGACCTCCTCTCTGCACAAACATCATTCAAGGCACTCCTCACTTCCCTAGATTTTTTAGGGTACCCCCTGGACTTGTTTTAAGCCTGTGGAAGTGAAGAATTTTCAGAATTTTCTCGCCTGCATGTTTTCCTCTGTGACAGATGTGAAGCACATGTCTGTATGTTTGAAAACCGTGAAGCATGCTTCTATTTCTACAGAACATGCGCGACAGACAAAAAAACAACAAAAAAACCTTGTATTTTTTAGTTTTCTTAGGTGATTGGAAACCTCTAGTGAATTGCCTTCACCTCTGCGTTATGTTTTTTCTATTCAGTACCCCTGGTTGCTTGAATGAACCTCAATTCATCAAGCAATTAGATTTTTTCTATTTTTTATTTTTTTGTAAACAAATACCCACATAGCTTAATTAGGGAGAAAAGTAAGTGGCCATACATCCACACACATTTTCAAATTATTTCGCCTAATTTTTTGAAAATCATATTAGCTTAATTAGTAAAGCAAGTAAGTGACCATTATCCATGAATCTTGCTACTAACCAAAGCAATTTTTTTTGGGACTAGGAGAAAATGTTAGTAAAGAAAGTGAGTAATCCCTACTTCCCTTGCGTCTCCTAGATGAACCTGGGATTGCATATGAAAACCTTCTTGAAAATATTTGAATTTCCATCTCCCTCATTAAACTCCAGATAGTTTAATAGGAAAAAGTAAATGGTCCATAATCTACAAACAAATTTCTTTTTCCATGCAAGGAACAACCAACACATAGTGTAATTAAAACGATATTGAAAAGGATCATCACATATCCAAATCTTATCACACTTGTATGTTCACTTGAATCGCACACTAAGCCTCCATACACTTTGTACTCAAAGACCACACTTTTTTGGATATTTGGTTACTTAGTCTATTTTTTCTTACCAAGCCACCCCACAAGTGAAATAAGCCTCTTTAAAAACAACCATGACTTGAACAAATTAAGTTTCCCCATAGGGGCCACCAAAAAATTTATAGTTTAGGTTAGGACCATTGGGGGTAGGCATCCCATAAGCCACCATGGTCATGCTTCACCATTGAAACGTATTTGTTTACTTTCTAGGGAGCTTAAAAATCCTCCAAAAATCCCACAGAAAAAAAACCCGAGCATGGAAGAGACCTGATTTAGAGGGGGTTCGACTTAGGCCCAGTGCATGCGGTACTCTTTGGGGCTACCTGACCCATATAGTTTTCGGTATTGGTAACTGATTACCAAGAAGCTAAAGATTTGAATTCTCACATGGGACAAAGGTACTTAGTGACCAAATCTAGGGCATCCTTCCCTATAGGTGACAGTGCAGGCAACACTCAATCCTCATTACCATTACCTTGGTTGATTCCTTAGTTGCTGGAAGGCATCACTAGTTCTTTCGAGATGTTACCCTAGGACCCATCAACAACAACCTTTTTTTTGTTTTCTTGGTCACATATTTTAATTAAAGGAAAATAAACCATTGATATTTTCGCTTTGATTTATGTATGTGATCCAATTGCATTGATACATATATCTCCACCCATCACTAAAATAAAAGTAGTGCATAATCTAAATCGAAACCTTAGGGGACCCCATGACTCCTCTTCAATCTAGGCATTTGCTAAACCTCCCCCATTACAGGGAGGTGTACCAAGACTCTCACTGTTTAGGTGGAGAAGACGTCACTCACACACCATTATTGGATCTTCCTTTATTTGTGCTACTTTTCTTAGAACTCCTCCACGGAAAGGGACACCCTTCACCACTCCTAAAGGATCCCCACATGCTACCCCTTTTGGGAGCGCACATACTTCTCCTCCAGATAGTTCCCGAGGTACCCACTAGGGTAATCCTCTCGTGACATCCCCACAAAGGACTCTACTACACATAGCTATCTATAGAATAACTTTGTGATGGAAGGGAATGCATAGATCTTGTTTTTAGCTTAATCAAATCTCCCAGATTTAAGCAAGCTCACAAATGACCCGATCAAACATGGCCAAAATTGTCCAGTTATGCCAAAATAACTCCCTTTAGATATTCCGAAATTTGAGGGAAAGCGGGGTGAAGACCCAGGCAACCACATCATAACATTTCACATATGGTGTTCATCTAATAGTATCACAGAAGACACTATTAGATTAAGGTTATTTCAAAGCACCCTAATAGGGCCTGCTGTGAAGTGGTATATAGACTAGCCCTCTGCATCTCACGAAATGTCTAGCTCATTAGATAAAGAATTCCTTACCTTCTTCCAAATCCCAATCTACCATGATTATGGGTTGGAGATTCTAACCAATTTCAAGAAAACACAAGCTACACACATCTTGGACCATATCCATGAATGGAGGAAATTTCATAACTTGTGAAAAACTGATTTTGAAGATAAAGTACTCCTGGATTTTTTTTTAAGATCCCTCAACTCTGAAATCACAAAGGACGTGGCTAAAAAATTCCCGCAAAGTGAGGAAGAAGCCATCAATAAAGCTCAACAACTAAAGCTGATCTACAATCACTTGGGGTACATTTACCATGTACTCCTAGATTCCCTACGCCTGCAATCCTATTGAGAAATAGCAGGCACATCCAAAACTACTAACGGATTAATTGGGGCTCTATCCTAAAGACATCATAGTAGTAGTTGCCAATACCCCACGTATTCAATGAATGGCCCATCTTACGATGCTACACCACCATTACAAAATGATGGGTATTACAATGGTCAACCCACACCTATGAAGAATATAGGAAACAGGGTTAACCAGCACCAACCCCCCAACAAGGCTCGTATCATCCCCCACAGGGAAATAATTACTCCTCCTAGAGTACGGATAAAATGTGTGCTCCCCGAAGCCAGTACGTTATCTAGGGACAAGAGAACTAATATTCTCCTTTCCCAACACTGCAATAGAATAACCCGCCAAAGGAAAAACAATGCACGGGTAAATCTAGTGCAACCATCTCTCGCTTCATCACATCAATTAGAAGAAAAACCAAATTTAGTTAATTCTTCTAACGATGATAGGAAAAAATTGAAAATAAGCCAAAGGGAGAGCTCGAGTGGGGAGGCAGTGATCAACAACAACCCCCAAGTGCACCAGGAAGGGACAACCCCAACCAGAACTAAAACTAGGGTATGACCAATAACAACTCGTAGAAATTGGGAAAGAACACTAGCCTGCAGACTAATCATGCATGCTACATCTGCAGGGTGTATAACCATTATACCCATCACTATCCAAAACTTTTTGATTTGAAAAGGATACAAGACAATAGGTGGGAAAGTGGCCAACTTACTCCAGTCATGTAAGAACACTTTCCCCATCAGGGAATTGTTAACACCCAACAACAAACTTCCTGAGCTCACCCATCTAGAGTGAACCACAACAATACTCCTAACCATGATATCTTCATGACAAAAGATGAAATCCTCTTGCAAATAAGGAATCTTACTTATGATGCTCCCTAAGAGCCCAGTCCATCCACCTCAACTAAGGCCATACCTACTGGACTATTGACCATTATGTGACTTCTCATTGATGTCATGCTCAAAATGGTTAAAGGACCTTTATGGCATGCAGGGCTCAATTCAAGAGTCACCCATAGTTATAGCATAGTCGATGACTTGGCTTAGTCACCATCGGCTATGTTAGGTGCAATCAACCCATTGGATTCCCACCTCATGGTCTTTGACTTGAACAAAACTACTCCTTGGCTACCCTCAACCATCACTTTCCAAATCCCTACCTCAGTCCAGAATGTCAATATCCATTGTTGCATCATCGACAAAGGGGCTTCCACATGCATCATGTCCAAATCCATTTGGAAAAAATTAGGATCCCTTGAACTTAAGCTTTCTGACATAACGCTCAGAGCATACGACAAATGCCCTTCTACTGTTGTCAGTCTATACCCTTACGTTCTAGTTAAGTTGGCTAGAAAAACTATGTGAATAGACATTGAAGTACTCGACGCCCAGTTGGATTACAACATCCTCCTAGGCTGAATCTATATGTACGAAATTCTCTCACTCACCTCATTGATTTTTTAGAATCATGATGTTCCCCCTATGATGGGATGGTTGTTACTATTGATCAACTCATGTACTAGAAGAAGAAAAATTTTCCCACACTAGATGGCATGTTTCCCTTAGTATCCCAAGAAGTGGTCACTACTTACACTGAGATCAGCTTAGGCTAGTTTAAGCCATCAAGCCTTCTAGGAACATTCCCAGGAGATCCTCCGGTAATACAAGAGATTGTCCCAAATACTGGAGCACCAATTTGCTTGATGACTTTATCAAACACCGCCCAAACATTGGAATCATTTCTAGACACCTCAACACCTGCAACTGAATAATTTAGGTCTTTACCTCCTGCGATCACGCAAACCCATTTCTTATGCCCCCCACCCGAGTTCTTCTCACACCAAGCCATGGCAACCCTCACATTACCAAATATGACTATCGCAATACCAGTTTGGTACCTAGTCCCCATGACTATGTCAGCTGAGTTAGGACACATGTGGGAAGGGAGATTCCATGTATCTCCATTGCAGAGGAGAAACCCTACTCAAAACCGTCTAGAACCTACCACAATTGGAGTCATCAGAAAACGAAAAAACAGTAAAAAAGGGCAAACTTCCAACTCCTCCAAATCCATGCAACCCTGTGCATTATGTGAGGAATTTGGGCACCCAACTCATATATATCCCGAAATAGATGAATTAAAAGCAATAATGAATGCCTCCAACACATTGATAACCTCAACTCCATCAAAAGGAGTGAAACATGTACTCATACCTAACAAGGAATTATGCACCAACCACATGTGTGCCATATGCGATAAATATGGACACTAAACTCACGATTGTCCAAATATACCTGCACTCCAAAAGATGCTAAAAGGTATCATCCAAACCATTAACAATGAGTCCAAAGTGCCAACCCCACCTCCACAAAATGAAAAATTCCAAAACATATTCTACATACAGGAAGAGGCATCATCTAGATATGCACCCTCCTACAACACACGAGGGTAGAATAAGCCATATTTTCACCCCTCCACTTTATCATGTTCTATATGTGATGACTCTACCCATCCAATAGACTAATGCCCATAATTATACACACTACTAAGTCCGACCCAACACCCTGGAGGACCCAAGAAAGAGGTCTAGGCATCAAAACCACGTATGCACTATATGTGGGGATAGCCATCATAAAAGGAGGTGACCACGCCTTCCTTAATTCCGCAAAAAAATGAATTTGATACGTAATTTCGCAAAGGAAAATCCCTATCTACTGAACCTAGATACAGAATCCACAATACCCATCCCCCACTTGGTGAAGAGGGACCCCTAGATGTCCTACGTGTGTTCGAGGAGAAAATATGGCTATGTCCCCACCATTTCACCTCCCATCACCATCGCCAGTCTAGAACATGCCAAAAGCAATAAACAAACACCTTGCAAAGGAATTCACCCATTACATGCGCATTATGCGATAAACCAAATCATTTGATCAATAAATGCCGCGAATTGAGTAGATTCAATGATATCTACCACTTAGTAGCCTAGATCCACTATAAGCACCTCTCAAACCAAGAAAAAATTACGTGGTGTTATTGTCGCATGTGCTCTCAATTCCACCACACAAGGAATTGTCATTACGTTACATGGTTCCGTGAAGCAAGAGAAGCACTGAAACAAACTCACGCAAATAGGCCACACCATAACAAAATCTTGCCCAAGAGATGGATAACTCTGCAAGATAACCTATCTCACAATAATGAGACCTCGCCCCAAAGATGGATAGCTCTGCAAGATATCCATTCATACAATATCAAAGAGGCATCAACATCCCATGCCATGAGTAGCATTGCCTCTCATACAATCTACTCAGTTAGCACAGAACCAGTTCAAAGAGACCATGTGCATGGAACAATAGAAGTTCAAAACCCTTTGGAAGGGCCCATACATCATCAAACATTGCCTCCACAAGGGGACATACATACTATCAGAACCTGACAAGACCCCTAAACCCCGTCAATGGTCTCTACCTCAAAAAATTTCACCCATAAAATGTTAGAGTAGGAATGTATGTGAAATGACTTATTTTTATGATTATCACCACATAATAGATGTATTATAAAGATCACTCTCTCATCCCATGTGAACAAATGGATCTTCCACCAGCTTATCACCACAGTTTCGCTAATGACACATCTTGGTAGTCACAAAATCTCGCTTCGAGAGCATGGGCCATATACTCTCCTAATCGAGTACCTTGTCTCTTCAATGGGCTATGTATCAGGTTATCCACCGACAATCAAGCATAATATGATGCCTTCATAGGCCTTTTGGACAATGGCCACCACCTAGGTATTTGTCACCTGCATGTATTCCTTGATTCCCAACTTGTAGTATCTCAACCAAATAGGACGTTCCAAGTTTGTGATCCAAGCCTTTTTCACAAGTATCTTCATACACAAAGGTTAGCTAGACATTTTGATCAAATAAAATTTACACATATACCCAGAGATCAAAATTATATAGTTGATCGCATCACTAATCAAATTCTAGACTAACATGTATAAGACATATATAACCATCAAGGTATGTAAAAGCATAAACACAAGATACATCTAGAAACACAAACACATAAATACACCAAGAAGTATGGATGCAGATATTACATCATGAGAGGCCACCAAAAATGGCTCATATATACATCAATATATATATTAATATATATATATAGATATAGATATAGGTACAAACATCACTCGCCCAAGACCAGGAGGGACAAGTCATAAAACAATATATGGGAACATCCTCATAAATTGGTGCTTGCCCTGGTGCATACATCATCTCAAAAAAAAGGTGCATAACCAACCTCCCTGAGGCCCTGATGGCGCCATTTATGCATCAAGAGCCAAGATGGGACCAACTGTAGCTGCCACCATAGCAATATGGTGCAAAGTTGTCAAATGCTCCCGCTATTGGGATATCCCCATCTCAACCACAACCTCTGGAAGGTGAGCCTATCCCTCAAGGGGAACACCTCCAATTAAGGTCTCCATTCATCTTTATGAGTCATAGTATCGCTATAACTTTGCCTCTGCAACATCTCGTTGCACCTCATCCTCCTTAGTTAATGTGACTGATCTATCTGTAACCATAGCCCCCTCTTCCGAGGGCCCACCAATCTCTAGCCGACGCCATTGTCCCAGTCACTCTCGAGGAGAAACCAGTGGCCTTGGTACTTGAGGTATCTAAGGAACATGTGCGTCCCCTGCAATCCCATGTGTCTTAGATCATGGACAACTAGGAAGGCCAGTGGACATCTTCGTGGCCCAACATTTGCAAGTAAACAAAGCATAGTGTCAATATAATCATAGATCATAAATACATGAAAAAACACATATGTATACAAATGCAGAATTTACAATCATATACCTTATCGCCCCAGGGAAACACCTAGAGGGAGCCCCATCTCAAGATCTTCCTAGAAGTCAACCCGATGGTATGGGTAGTCCAATATAAGTTGGGGGTTCAACTCAAACCAATGCTATACCACATCAGTCCAATTCAGACCCACCTCTCCTCCTCTCTCCCGAGGCATCGCGCATCTCCAATGATGCATGCGAGGCTCCCAAGGATTCTCCATTGGCATTCCAAGAACATGGTGAAGAATAACCACCCTCTCATTGAGTATGCTACAAAGCACACTCCCATAATCAAAACTCTTCATTGAAAATTGTTGAACCTGAGTAAGAAGCGATACTATCCCCTGCTATACAAGTCCAACCCACTCAAAGAATGCCCCTGTCTGAAGTAACTACAAAACTGAGATATGAAACCCTGAGAACTAGTTGGGGTACACCAACTCGACAAGTCTAAAAACCATAACCAATGCTGCTCGGTCGGCTAGATCCTCCATTACTATGATTTTCACACAGCCATCTAAGAGGAGGTCTGGTCCACAGTGCTACTTAGCCCAGAGCCTCATGCCAACATCACCTCCTCGAAGGGGATAATGAAGCACCTCCCCTCATGACATCAAACTGGTAACAAAATATATGTGAACCTCAAATAGGATCGGGAGGTCTGTATGATGGATAACCATCAACTAGTTATCCACATCCCAACAACTAACCAAATATTGTAGGAACCTGTCCCACGACCTCATCAATGGGTTCTAAAGAAACTTCAGTAACCCCCACTGCACGAGATGCTACTTCGCACTAACATCCTGCATCACAACATTCCAGAGAAGAGTCCAGTCTTACTGTCTCTAGATCATCCTGCCACCCAGGATGCCGCAAGTCAGAAAGGAGAACCCCTCAAGTCCTTAAAAAACCATAATGGAGCAAAAAAAAAGAACCCATTTCCCCCCACTATGTGCCTATTCTTTACAACAGTGCACGGTACATGTGCCTATATTCCGTACAGTTACATGCCCCATGTGCATTCTGTTTAGAAAGTTCTGAAGAACTCCCAATAGGGCTCGTCACGCAAATCTAATTATGCATGAAGATAATGCGGCTCAACCAGTGTCACCTATGCAGTCCTCAAAATTGACCCTAGAAATCCATATAGGGGACCCCTGTATTTCTTATCTAATCTACCAAATTGAAAATCACAAAGGTATCAACTCAAGCTCCTATGTGTGTTTGGCGACATGAATCCCAGGTACATAGGCTGACCACAATGATAAGAAACTCTCTAGGAAAGCTCTCTGACCTCCAAAGGTCAACAATGAAAATGATTGATATTTGGGCTCCACATCCCTATCTATCGCCCTGTTTTCCATCTCTAGGGGAACATTGCATAATCCTGGGGTCTCCACTAACAAAACCAAAAGAGACGTGAGGATCAATCCCACAACATCTTCATCATGGAAACCTTCATTCCCATAAACACTAAAAGTCATTTTTTAGACCTACTGCACATGTCAGGTACTTCTCCAGCTCTCTAAGTCCATAAAATTCATTACATATTTATGTGTTGAATGATGCTTTCACTTCAGGTTTTGGTTGTATCCATTGCAAGAATATCGCACATGGTCAGCTCCAACTAGCACGTCGATAAGAAAAAAAACGAGGTATGTTTCTCCACTCAGCATGATAGGCTTCCCCCTAAATATCTTTGCATATCCTGATATCATTTATCCAAAATGCGCCATAAGGTGCAACATCTTGACCATGTTTATCACCATCTCACACTTGTACATGATAAGAATTCACGTCGGCCGATAGAAACTGCCCCTGATGGCTCCCTCCATCATTGTCGATCCTTCTTCACAAAAAGGAGCCATGACCACTCACTCCAGCCTGAGAACCATCTCACATGCATATCTAAAAGTTTAGACACATTATGCTACATTCATTTACACATTCACCTCGTTCTCCCAGGCCCCCTCACAATTACTAACGGATGTACCTTAGCATCCTACATTTGGCTTATCGTTCATCTGCATCACATAATCCATTTGTACCATCTCACCCACCCATCTGACACGGAGACTAATCAATGGGGCCCCCACCCTCAACAGATACATTACACCTTCACATAGGTTACTATCATCATGGGGTACCCATCTTCGTGGCTGTACATCCAAACCTAACCCTATTCTTTTGGCAAGTGTACAAAGATTTTTTCAGAGAAAGAAAAAAAAAAAAAAAAAACTCCTATCCACATTTGATTTTTTACAATTTGTGGCCCTTGCCTGCCTGTAGTATTTGATCACCTTTGGTCACATCTCATTAGCAAATCACCCCCATTTTTCACGTCTGTGAAAAATCACTTACACCCATCCTGGAAAATCCTACTGACTCTAGGATCATTAGAAAGCATGTTTTGACTGCCTCCGCTTGCATATCGAGCTCTGACCTTAGAAGAGCTATCCGTATCCTCCAATATTGATAGCCCTCATTATCATGACTATCAGAACCAAGTTATTGCAATCTGTTCATATCTATTTCCTGACTCACCATGTCAGGTAGATAACACCCCTTTCCTGTCAACTTTAAAAAATGTATTCTAGGAAAGAGGTAGTACCTTGGATACTCCCTCCCTTGATAGGGATATACTTGAGTGGCACATTCGGAACCATTATTTCTGAGTGATGTCATTGGTTCCCTTGACATTTGAGATCAACTCAAAACATTCATGTCAAAGTGTTGTAATACTTAGTTACTTTTACAACCCATTCACATAGTCAAAGACCCCCACTTCACTAATCACCTCATTTAATAGTTATATTATGAGGTGGGCGAGGTACCTGCCGCCAAATATCCATGTATGATATAACACCCATAAAAAAAGTGCTTCACCAAGATATGCATATTTCACCTATTTGACGAGCAAGTGCCCCGGAGGGTGTTGACAATGTTCATTGTTAGTTATCAACAAGTCAACAACAAAAAATTTGACTTGACACAAATAAGTTGTTGTCCAATTTTAATCAGTTCTGATTAGGCATCATAATGAGCATGGGACATGTACGCCTCATATGAAACACACCATTATTGAATTTTTTTCCACAAAAGCATGGGTATAATTTATACTCAATCAAGGTTTTTTTCTCTACTCATCTCTGAAACAACCTATCCTCTCTTTGGAAAAGATAATTAGACTCTCCAAAGAAAATGAAAACATCATCTATTTCGGCTATACATCTTCTCCTAACCTCATACATCAGGGGGAAAATGTTAACACTGGAAAATCGTACATCTGCTAGTATAATCCAAAAGACATTAAAAGTGTCCAATAGAATGCATAGGTGGACATTTCTCCAGTAGAATACATTATAAAGATTCAAAAAATCAAAGGTTCTCCTAAGGTACAAGGTTAAAAAATAGAAATCAATTAAGGCCACGTGTATATTTCTTTGATAAACACGCACTTGTGACATAACATAAAAAAAGCCACGCAGTTGTAGAAAATGTGACTCAACAATCCAATACTACTCTACACACTTGGAGACGACTCCTTGATACGAGGTCAGCCTAGTATAACCAAATTTGAGTCTCCTTGGAGAAGTGCAACCCTCAATGGAATCCTCTTGTCCTACTCATGTGTCTTTATCATAAATGTACCAAGAGAGGGAAGAGGGATTCAAAAAAATCTATATAAACAGGCCACAAGAGAGCCAAAAGAAGAGAAACTCTTATGCTAGCCAAACTTCTTGTAAGCAAACCGCCATTTCATTGTTGAACCTAGGAAGTGAAGAGCACTAGCATGTTGGCCAAATTGCTTCTAAGAAACCCAAAATATTAGTGAGTGAAGAGAAATACACCCTTTGGAGAGTCTTCACACTTATTTGAGAGAGAGGAGAAATTTACAAAGAGATTTAAGAAAAGAAACATCCTTGCTGAGGATTTTTGAGCTCCCTAGCTCAAGGAATTCTCTTCAAGTGTTCTAGTATTCTAATTGTATTCAATATCTACCATCGGAAATAAATAAAGGGAAATTTTTCCTTATGTTATTGATGTGTTTTATCCATTTGTGCATTTTCATGTTCATGCGCCTCTTTGTTTAAGTTTATTTTTTTGTATGCGTTGTATCCATTATTTACAATGTTGTGTTTATTTAAGTTTTACACTATGAAAACCAATTTTGACTGTGATCCTTTGTAGGTAACAATCCACTACTAAGGGGGTGGTTTTTGGTACAATTGAGCTCCAAAAACACTACAAAAAAATAGGCCAAGGAATCTTGCAATAAGTTAGTGACAAGAAGTCCCTAGTCTACCAAACTCATCACCAAAACCAACACATCTAGCTCCTCAAATAGCAATTGCAACTTGTCTAAACACCTCCAACACCTGTAGAAACATCTTTAGCTCTTGTAGGAATATCTCCAAATCCTGCAATAGTAGCATCATGTCGTCCAACTCCCTCCAACACTAGTAGAGGCACCTCCAATAGATGCAACAACATCTCAGCACATGTACCAAAAACTCCAATGCTCCCATCACATGTAGAATCATACACAATACCTATAGAAGCAACAGATTGATCAGATTGCCAATACACAAACAATAAAATGGAAAGACAATAGAGAAATACAGTAAGCAAACACAAAGACACAAGAATTTTAATAAGGAGTTCACCCTATTCTCCAGGGCTATATCTTCAATCCGGATTTCAGTGCTGGCCTTGTTTTATTGTGCCTTTAAGCAGAGAATTAAAATACAGGGACTCAATGTGAGTTCTCCTGAAGCAGGTTTGTTTGGTAGGGTGGTTCTTGGATTCCCCAAGCCATTGGAGTACATAGACTCTTCTTCTTCCTACCAGCTCTGTGACCTTCTTGTCTACAATGGAAAGAGCCAAATGTGGTGCTCAGTCCTGACATATTCCTCTATGGGATGGCTTGAATCTCTCAAGATTTGGTCTCTCAGTGTTCAGTCCTCCTCTCGGGGTTCATTCTGACTGACTCGACTGTCCTATTTCTTTTCGTTGTTCATGGCTTTGAATCCATTCAAACTCATGTCTGTTTGGTTCCTCTTCCGCCTTTGTTGATTCACCTTCTGCAGCTACGCTTGGAGTTCCCTTTTCGGCATCAGGATGAACACTCAGGGAGTGGCCACTTGTCCTCCTCTAAACAGCGCCAACCTGCTTCGTTGGTTCATTTCTTCAGTTACGTCATTGATGAAGTCTTTCCTCCACCGTGGTGGTCAAACAAATTCCAAATCTTTACAAATCGCGGCGTATTCCTTCATCAATTCTATTTCCTCCATTGGGCTTGATCTCAGCCAGCTGATCTAGGGCCTCCAGATCCGATGCCATACACATGTCCCACGCGGTTGACTTGCTCAAACGATAATGCACGATCAACGACGATTTTCTCTCACCTCCACTTGCCACGCGTCGATTGTTGAGTGGGATCGCTCTGGTTTCATCCAAAACCTCTTACCATTTGAGGGTGCCCCAATCAATACTACTGGTTTCCAGAGTGCAGGTCCCACCTTTGTATGTTTAGCACTTTTTTCGTTTTCCGCCCGCGGTTCTCTGGTTGGCCATGCATCCATGTGCATAAGGCTCCCCCATTTCGACCCTATTTGCCTAGCACACATCAAAAACCTCCTTATTTTCCTGATTTGGGGCTCTTAGGGGCTAATTTGACCTCTTTCATAGTCTCCATGGGCCTCGGTCAATGCACTTTGACCGAGGTCCTTGTCATTCCACGCTGGCTGTCATTGCCACTGGTTCAGGGTGTTTTTGATCACGGTTCTGAATTCATAGAGATTTGTCCCGATCTGATATATTCATGGTTCTTTGACAGTCTTTTATGGATCTAATTTGGATCATGACCTTCCCACTGAAAAATCTTTTGGACCACCAAAAGTTGGTTTTCTTTCAAGCATCGTCTAAGTGAGGATAATGTTGTCTCACTTGTCCAATCTCAATCCACTTTGCACTGCTCGGCTTCAAACCTTTGAGTCCAATTCTGAGGTACTCAACATCTCCTCTACACATCGTCCTTACCTTCCTGCCCAAGACTGTGTCTTCCTGCAGTTCATTAAGATATTCAGGTAGGAGGTCATCAATAGAAGGCAATTGACTTTGCTCTTCAGGATCCTCAATCATTGAAGGTTCAAACAATCTCAAGCAATATGCAATTACGACTAAGTAGATGTGCATGTAAGCTGGTAGATCAAGGTGAAAATCATTTTCACCAATCTTCTCAAGTATCCTAAAAGGTCCATACCTGATAGGCTTTAGCGTTTTACTTTCACCTTGCATTTTGTCCTTGCTTATATACAGCCAGACCTAGTCTCCAACTTGAAAACTATGCTCCATCCGATGCTCGTCATGCCTAGCCTTGTATTTGGCTTGGCTCTTTTCCAGTTATTCGTGTACTACCTGGTGGATCTCCTGGGTCTGTTCAATGAACCTAGTTTCCTTGTCCACATCACTGTGTCCATCAACCATGGTATCTTTACCGAAGACAAAATCCAAAGGAGACCTTGGTATGAAACCAAAATAGGTCTCAAAAGGAGATCTCTGTGTAAAGAGAGTTTGCTTTGTTGTAAGCATGCTTGAAACATACACAAATGTTTATCCCCGAAGCTAGGATGTTTGGCTGCAATATCCCCTGAATAACTTAGATTACTGTCTGGTTTAACTACTTCTGTCCTGGCCCATCGGATGAAAAAGTTGTGCTTTTCTCAAGTTGGGTGTCATCCAGTTCCACAGACTTGAACCAAAACTTCCCTAAATTGGGTTGTATCAATTAGATACAATAAAGTGGGTAACCTAATGAACCCATACATGTTCAAAGAATAATTTTGTAGTTTGCTCAGCTGTAAATCTATTTATTACATGATCAAAAACCTTTTGCTGACTATCACAACCACATATAGATAATCATGGACTTCCCTAGATTTAGGTAGTCCTCCAACAAATCATGAAGACACTTTCCAAGGGAGAAGGAACTGGTACGGGAGTGGTACAAGCGCTGAGTTTTTTCTATTGCTGGGGCTTTCTGCCTCTAGCAACACATAGTAACGCCTTACTATCTAGAAATGTTGATTCAATTTTCAGCCAATAAACTCTTTGCAGCTGTGCAACTATTTTACTTACCCCAAAGTGACTTGATATCAGAGAAGTGTGTGCCTCTCTAATTATCTTTACTCTCTCTATTTGTGGAATGCAGAGTTTCCCATAATGATATAAGAGTCGGTCCTTCACATGATAGTCCAATTCTTCTACCTTTTGCCTTGACTCAAAGTTGCATATACATCTTTAAAGTCCATATGCTGAGCATATTATTCTATGTAGCTTTCATGTAGCATAGAATTATGCTTAAGTATGGTAGATGCATTTATAATGGGTTTCGATAACATGTCTGCAACTTTGTTGTGTATGCCCTTTTTATATCTGATGACTAGATGAAACTATTGTAGAAAACCCATCCATCTGTAATGCCTTAATTTATGCAACTTAGTTTGGGAGTGTAGATATTGAAGTGGTTGATGATCAGTATGTATTACTGTCTCTTTGTCCATTAAGTAATGTTTCCAATTTTTCACACTCTGAACTAATGCATACAATTATTTATTATATGTAGGATAGTTAACTACTGTAGGATTAAAAGTCTCAGAATGATAACATATGGGTTTACAGTGCTGTGTCAACACTACTCCCAAGGCATAGTCACTGGCATCTGTTTGGATTTCAAATGGTCTTTGTAGATCTAGTAGTGCTAGTACAGGTGCTGTACTAATCTTTTCTTTCGAGGTGTCAAAGGCTTTCTGATGTTTGCCTCCCTACTAAAACACTTGTTCAATCCTGTCAAAGCATGTAAGGGAGCTGCAATTGAGGAAAAGTTAGAAATGAACTTCCTCCAGTATTGTGTTGCTCCTATGAAGCTTCTCACTTCTGTAGCAGATTTGAGTTTAGGCCAATTTACAATGACTGCCACTTTAGAGGGATCTATTTTTCAATTCACCACCCCCTAGTATATGACCCAAATAATTTAGAGATGTTTTGCCAAATTCACAATTTAAGAGTTTAAAATAAAGTTTTTCTGTTTTCAAAACATCTAATGTCTACTTAGCATGCTTTAAGTGTTCTTCCTACATTTTACTAAAAGTTTGAATGTCATCCAGATACACAATAACAAAATCATCAAGTAAAGGTCTGAGTACTTCATTCATTAATCTCATGAAAGTAGCAGGGGCATTGGTCAAGCCGAAAGGCATAACTAGCCACTCATACAATCCCTGCTTTGTTTTGAAAGCAGTCTTCCATGCATCTTGCTCTGCAACTCTGACCTGATGATATCCACTGTGCGAATCCAACTTGGTGAAATAAACAACTTCCTTTAATTGATCTAAAAGATCATCTATGTGAGGAAGGGGATAACGATTTTTTATTGTTATCTTATTTAGTGCTCGGTAGTCAATGCACATTCTCCACAAGCCACCTTTCTTTCTCACCAAGACAATTGGTGACCCACATGTTAATGGAACATCTTGCTGAAAAATAATAGCAAGTACTATTTTATTTTTGGGTGGCAAACCTTTAGGTTCCTGAAATATGACATCATACTCTGAAACGATGTTTTCTATATCAGCTTCCTACTGAGAATTACAACCCTCAAATATATTGGTTCTATCAAGTTTATTTTCCTTTACAACCATTATTAAGAATTGTTTGCGTGAATTTATCATTCTTTTCATCTGCCCAGAATTTATGAGAGTATAATTATTCTTGAGCTTGTGAGCTCTTACAAAGTATTTGATTCCATCTTTAACAAGTAGAAGCTTGTTCTCAGCTCTATAGAAAATAGCCTTTCTATCATACAAGTAAGGACTTCCTAAAACAATTCCACATATATCCAAAGGAATTATGTCTAACTCAACCTCATCTACAAAAGATGACCCAAAAGAAAACTTGAGTTTGCACTGTTTAGTCACTCATAGTTGTGATTTATCATTCAACCATCCTAATGGGTATGGTTTCTTGTGAGGTGTAGTTGCTAATCCCAATTTCTTTACAATTGCTTCAGAAATCAAATTTACTTGTGAGCCACTATCAAACAAAGTATCAATCTTTTGATGTTTGGAAATAACTCGAATATGGAAAAGCTCATGTCTTCTTCTCTCATGTTCTTTATCAATAATAGTTTGAGCAGAATTACTACTAGATGCTTCAGAATTCTTACCTTTTATATGGATGGCTGCAATGATTGTTTCATCTCTCAAGTCTAACCCCAAATCTTTTTGAATAGCTGTAGAAATCTTCTTCTTCTTGCCCTCAGATTTCTTAGGTCTCAGCACTTGATGCAGAATCCAACAATGCTCATCATCATGCCCCTCCTTTTTACAGTGAGTGCATGAAGATCTGCCTTTCTGTGCAGTGTTAGCCTTCCTTGCTTTCCACTTCTGCTTTATTTTCTCCTTGCTTTTGGTTGCAGTGGGTTGGGATGGTCCCCCAACTTCTAGATTTCCATTCTTTCCTCTAGCTTCTAGATGAGTAGCTTGTATAGATACCTCATCTATACTAGTGGGATTAAACATGAGGATGATATGCCTCATGTAGCTGTCTAGACCACATAAGTACTTCAAAAGAGTCTCTAATGAGTCTAATGAGATACCCAACATCAATGCTCTCTTTCTGAATTCTTGAGTATACCCTTTCACACTTTTCCCTTTCAACTGCCAAAGAGTTTGCCAACTCATCATGGCTTGTTGCATGTAGGCCAATGGATAGAACTGCCTCTTGATTGCAGAAACAAATTCACTCTAGACAGATATGGTGTTACCATGTTTTTTCATATCAGCTTGGGTTTTTCCTTCCCACCAAACCAAGGCAGTGCCTCCTAGGCATAGGCTTGCCAGTTGAATTTTACTCTTGCCTGAGTTGATGTTCTGCACTCTGCAATACACATCAATTTGTCTAGTCCAATTGCCCAACTTTTTAGCATTTAACTCTCCATCATATATAGGAAAATCAAATTACATCTAGCTTAATCAAAGATGCTTTCTTATTATGCACAGGGCTATTAGGAGGTGTGAGAAAGCTTTCCTCTTTCCCCTTTCCTTTTGAGTGATCATGGGAATGAGACTCATCTTTTTCTTCATCTTCTTTAGAACCCAATGAATCTTCATCCTTATGCTTTCTAAAGTCCCTATACATTTCTTCTACCATAGACTTTATAGCTAGGAAACTCTCTAGGAATTGAGGGTCTGGCCCCATAGAGCCTTCCTCTGACATTGTCTTTGGAGAATAAACTCTCCCAATTTCAGGATTAGTTTCCACCAACTCTCCTTCTCCTAATTTGAGCTTTGATCTCATGAGCATTCAATAACTAAACCAACACAAGATTGTTTAACCTTACAACCTAGAGATCTGATATCACTTGATCTGATATTCACCCTATGAGTGACATTAGCTAAAGATTTATTGTTTAAAGGTATTACAGACTCATGTGCTGGTGTGTGTTATGTGTTATTGAAGCAACGGATCGATTAGATTGCCAATACATAGAAAATAAAATGGAAAGACAACAGAGAAATACAGTAAGTAAACACAAAGACACAAGAATTTTAATAAGGAGGTCACCCTATTTTCTAGGGCTACATCTCAGGTCCAACTTTCAGCGGTGGCCTTGTTTTATTGTGCCTTTAAGTAGAGAATTACAATACAGGGACACAACGTGAGTTCTCCTGAAGCAGGTTTTCTTGGCAGGGTAGTTCTTGGATTCCCCAAGCCATTGGAGTACATAGACTCTTCTTCTTTGTACTAGCTTTGTGACCTTCTAGTCTACAGTGGAAAGAGCCAAATGTGGTGCTTAGCCTAGACAGATTCCTCTATGGGATGGATTGAACCTCTCAAGATCTAGTGCTCGACGCTGCCGCTGGTCAGCCCAGCCCTCTGTCTCTTTCTGATTTTTCTTTACTGCCTTTTTTTTATTATTTCTGTCTCTTAGTGTTTAGTCCTCCTCTCAGGGTTCGTTCTGACTGACTTGAATGTCTTGTTTCTTTTCATTGTTCATGGCTTTGAAGCCATTCGAACTCATGTCCATTCGGTTCCTCTTCCGCTTCTGTTGATTCACCTTCTGTAGCTACACTTGGGGTTCCGTATTTGGCGTCAGCATGAATGCTCAGGGAGTGGCCACTTGTCCTCCTCTAAATAGCGCCAGCCTGCTTCGTCGGTTCGTTTCTTTAGTTATGTTGTGGATGAAGTCTTTCCTCCACCATGGTAGCCAAACGGATTCCAAATATTTACAAATCGCGGCATATTCCTTCGTCGATTCTGCTTCCTCCATCGGGCTTCATCTTAGCCATCCAATTTGGGGCCTCCAGATCGATGTCATACGCACGTCCCATGCGGTTGACTTTCTTGATCGATAACGCACAATCAACGATAGTTTTCTTTCACCTCTGCTTGCCACACATCAATCATTGAGTTGGATTGCTCCACTTTCATCAAAAACCTCTTACCATTTTAGGTTGCCCCGATCAATACCACTGGTTTCCAGAGTGTGGGTCTCACTTTTGTACGTTTAGCACTTTTTGCCTTTTCCACCCATGGTTATCTAGTTTTCCAGTTTGCCATGCATCCATGTGCTTAAGGTTCCTCCATTTCGGCCCTGTTTGCCAATTGTGCATCAAAAACCTCCTTAGTTTCCTGATCTGGGGCTCCCAGGAGCTAATTTGACCTCTTGCGCAGTCTCCATAGGCCTCGGTCAGTGCGCTTTGACCGAGGTCCTCGTCGTTCCACACTGGCTGCCATTGCCACTGGTTGACGATGTTTTTGATCATGGTTCTAAATTCTTGGAGATTTTTCCCGACCTGATACAGTCATGGTTCTTTGACAGTATTTTATGGCTCCAATTTGGATCAAACTACAACAAAAACATCTCCAAAATATGTGGTAAGTAAATCATCAACATATGAAAAGACATCATATCATACCATGTAACCATCTCTACTCAACCTCCCATTCCTACACTAGGTCATGCCATAAACATGTTGACATCAATGCCAACTAACAAAACCATCAACCTGAACACTGCAACAACCAAACACTCATCACACATCATGAGGTATACATATGCATATGATGAAAAATACCAAGACCCTATTGAAATCAACGCTAACACTAAAATGCCAAGAAATTAAGGTTTTAAAGCTTTCAAAGGAAGTTTGAGGCAATTCGTACCTTTTTGGGGATTCAAAATATCTCACTTGCATAAGATCTCATGACATTTTCCTATACTCTTATACCTTTTGAACAATATAAGAAAGCCCTCAAACATAGTTCGTATGCAAAATTTATAACACCCAAAAATTAACATTTTCATTATTGAAAAACATGATTTGAGAGGATGCCATGACAACCACATTACACATGGAAAATGGACTAGCAATATGACACGATGAAGAAGGATCTATAAAGTTCAATGTTATAACTCTAGGTAATAGCTCAATGAGTCAAACTTAACGATTTGTAGGTGTTAGACATTTGATGGTGTATAGGTGGTTTTGTAAGTGATGGCATAGATGGTAAACAAGGGTCAACATGATAATTGGGTGTTTGGATGGAACTCCATGATAGTTGTAGGCTTATTGTAGAGAATCATCATAGTAGCAGGCTTACTCAAGAAGCCATAAAATGATCATCATAGTAGTTGGTATTCAACTGGCCAAAGAGTCAATGGGTAGAGAATTTTATAGTCACCTTCCAAGAAGAAAAAGTACTCAAAGACTATATCAAACCTTCTCCATTAGAAATTTATTTCAATAAGCTTTGCAACAATATGTGAAAGCCCAACAATGGACTCCTAGATCAAAAGGTATGGTGTGATGAATTTTCAAGGATTAAAGCCTTGGGAAGGAAAGAATATTGACGATTGCATATTGAAGGTCTAGAGATACTAACAATCGCATATTGGAGGTCCAAAGCATCAGGCTTATCGGTGATTGCATATTGGAGGCCAAGAAAATCTGTGCATCACAACATTGGAGGTCAAGAGAAATCGACAATCGCATACCATAGGTATAGATGTATCGACATTCACATATCAGAGGTCTTTACATATCAGAGCATCGACACATTAGAAGGTCACCAAATCAAAGAATAAAACTTCTTAAGGTGACAACCTTTAAAAAATTATGATATGCATAATGTGTTGATAATGTTAAAGGCGTCAAGGAACTCCAATATAGATTAACAAAGGATTGCATCGAAAAAATGAAGGTGGACGGGCCTTTTTTCTCTCTCCTCTAATAGGACATTTGGTGGCATATGATTCATCCTGATAAGATAATATGGCATCCAACGTCAGCATGACGTGACAGTATGACATGACATGTGGCAGGAAGTTTTTCCATTCTGAGGGGCCTAAAGGGGAAAATTTGGGTAACACGTTTCACCATTGAGGAAGTGCCACGTGGAGTGATGATGTCATATTAGATGTCATCATATTGAAGGTTCAAGATGTCGACACTTTATAATAGTTGGAAATTGAAAAAGTGATGATAAAGGGGATACAATATTAGGGCTGGCACATGGTTGAGAAGAAATTATAGAACCAAGGGCGTTAAGCTCTTAAAAAAGTAAAAACGGCCCACGAGCAGGAACAAAATGCCCTAGCACCTTAAGGCTAAGCCTCTGGTCGCTGCAACCAGTCCCATGGAGGAAAAGAGAAAGTAGCTAAACAAAACGGGTCAAGGACATCAAAACTCACTATTTTCGTAATATATTTTAAGAATAAATTTTTGATAAGACAAAGCACTGATATAGTACTATGGTAATATTACAGGACATATTGGGCTCTGATAGTGTGATGTAGAGAGTTAAAGGTGTATGTGTTGGAAACTCCAAGATTGAATGCATGAACATAGGAGTTGGTCTTAGGATTAATGACGACTGTCAAAGAACTATTGGGCTTGTCTTGACGTTGAAAGAAAACCATCTCTGATATCCCATGCACATATTATATAAAAAATGAAAAACAGAGAAGCCATGCAGAAGTATAGCCAAGCTCTGTGAGCCATGAGTAGGAATGGGGAGTCTCAATGGAATGTGTAGGTGGACTAATATTAAATTCTCAACATGGATAGTCACACAATGAGATGGTGAAGGGAAAGAAGACCATTTTTATGTTTTAATGCAATGACAAAATTTGTAAAAGGTGATGCAATATAAAAATGGAGTGCCATGCCAAGAGTACACTCTCAGGTAGAGTGGATGGCGAAAAAGACAACATTGAGCTCAGTGTAGCACATGAAAAAGACTCAGAATGTCCATTGATCTACTTGTGTAATACAATATTTTTGTGTATGTGTTGAGGGGAGTTGAGAATATGTGTGGATGCTTAATTTACATCATAGACAAGAAACAAATTGGTGTTTTTTTCCATTTGGGTTTCGACGTGGAAAACATTGTTTCAAATGTGTGCTTCTCATGTGATTGTTATTTGAATATGTGTGTTTGAAATATTATTGGTTCATTGTTTTGTGAATGAATTCTCTCACAAGTTAAAGAATATTAGAAGTGACTATAAGCATAATAAGAAAAAGAAAAAAGAGTTTCTTAATTACTGATTCATGCCCCCCCACCTCTCAACAATTCATTATTCCAACAATTGGTATCAGAGCAAAGATCCTTCAACAACAGTTTAAACATTGCAAGGTAGATCTATAAGGAATTATGTCTAAGAAAGAGAGTCAAGAATCTACTCAAGTAGAATACCAGTCTTTGATGGGACCAACTATGATTTTTGGAGAAGAATAAGTAGATGAAGGAATATTTACAACTTGCAGAGCAAGGTATGTATAACTACGATAATGAGGAGTATGCCTATAAAAAACAAAAGCTTGAAGAAGCTATCAAGAGTAAGGGAAGTATAGTTCTTTTGCGGAAAGAAAAACAAGGAAACTGTGAGAGACTGGAAGAGGAGAATAAGCAGTTGAAACCAGAGGTGCTCAAGTTAAAAAGGGATATGAGCTCATAGATATGCAAAGATGATATTCTATCTTTGAAAATTGAGCTCGAGGAGGCAAAATGAAAAGAAGAAGTTCTTCAAGACCTGATTCAAGAATGGGAAGAGACTATTAAAGTCTTGAAGCAAAGCTTGTCTATCTAAGAACTGATCTTGAGAAAACAAAGACCGAGAAGGTTCTAAATGAAAAGTTTGTTGAAGGAACAAGGAAACTAGATCAATTCTTGAATAATCAAAGGCCTTCAGGAATCAAAACCAGTCTGGGATACTCCAAGACACAAGAATATTATATTGGGAAGATAAACTTTAGGTCCACAAGATTCAAAGAACCACAAAGTCATGGTAAGAAGCATCATGAAATAATTAATGAAGATAAATGAGCAGTCAGACAAAGAGGAGATCTTCATTGGAGAATGAACCAATCAGTTAGACGACTAAGGTATTTTCATGCTCAATCTCATAATTGATCCAAATGGAAAAATTCATCAACCCATGGTATTCATCCACCCATGGAATTTACCCATGGTATTGTAAGTGGCATCCACCCATGGTATTTATCTACCCATGGTATTGTAGGTGACATCCACCCATGGTATTCATTCACCCATGGTATTTTCCCATGGTATTGTGACATCCACCCATGGTATTCATTCACCCATGGAATTTACCTGTGGTATTGTAACAGAAAAATACCATAAGTAACAAGTCACATGTTGTAAAAGGACAATTTGTTCACCACAATGTAGCTTTTAAAAAATGCTATAAGTTTCAAGTTTTGAAGCAATATTTAACAAACTTCAAGCATGTGCTATGTCCTCCATGGAGTATTTTCTTGGGCCAAGTGGGAAGAATTTTTCTTTTTCATTTTTTTGCAGGAATGTTTTTGGGCATTGAGTTTGTAGATATGATTTGGAATTTTTGGTGAAAATTTTGCAAAAAATAATAACAGATCTAGATTCCTTGTGAAAAAATACCAAAATTCAAAAACAAATTGGCCGAATCAGATTTTGGATGAGGAAGATATCATTGATTTAAAATCAACTATGTTGCAGAAATGTTTGTAACGACAATTCGTGGACGAAAACTCTCCTATCTTTTTTTTTTGCAACTTTGGTGCATAATTTCAGAAACATGACTGTACATCTAATCTCCTCTCGGAAAACATTTGAATTTAAAAAAAATTAGGTCGAATTGGAGTTCGGATGTGGGAGATATCATTGATTTTAAGTCAACTATTTTTCAGAACTTTTGTGATGGAGGAAAAGTTGCAGCGCGAATATGAGATTCTAGAGTGCCCAGATAAGTATTTCCAACATTGGGTTATGTCCATTTTAATTCTAGAGCAACATTCGGAGCGATTTAATTTTGGAGACGTGCCCTCCACCCTACTTTAGTATGCACCTAGTTCACATTCATCTGTTTCAGCATAGCAGCATTTCGGCTTGAGTTATTTGGAGATCTGCCCTCCCACCCCAGGCTCTGTAGGCACTTGGTACTTCATCAACAACCAACATCACGATTATGGGTCGAGCGCACAAATTCCTTGTCATCAAATTCCATTTGCTAGGCCGAACACTCTTAATATCACAGTTGGTCACAAGCATTACATGGTATCTCTATGCTCAGATCTTCGTTTGTCATGGTTATGGGTCATCCACAAACCCACACCTCATCAAAGTCCATTTGATGGATGCGCATTGTCAGTATCACAGTTGGTCACAAGCATTACATGGTATCTCTATCCTTGGATCTTCTTTCATCATGGTTATGGGTCATCTACAAACCCACACTTCATTGAAGTCTATTTCCTAGGTGTTGGGCAGCGAATCCCCCCATAATGGGTTTTTGGAGGCTTTTAGCCTGAATTTTGGTCAAAAGTAATATAAGACCCCATGAAATGTGGGTGTGGAGCGTGAGAGTCTAGGGTTGTCCACCCTAAAATATTGTAATTTAATATAGAGTGTGTCGGCCTAACTATGGTTCGCGGATCATGGGAATGTATAAATAGAGCGAGGCTCTAAGTGTAGAAGTTAGTTTTTGGTGAGAGTTGATCTTAAGTGATATGGGTTTTGGAATGCGATATTCATTCTAAGTCTGTAAATCTGAGTCTTGGGTTGTAGGAGTAGGAAGAGGCTCTACAGCTGTGTGCATAGAGGCCTGGTAGAGTTCGCAGCTGTGTGTGCAGACCCCTGTAGCTGAGTGCGCAGGGTGGAGTTGGGATTGTAATAGAATAGAAGTTTAATAGAAGTTAAGTTGATTCCGAAATATTGTCCATCTATTCGTAGATCTGTATGTTTATGCTTATGTTGTATGTTTATGCATCTCCTTACAGTTTATGATTGCGCACACTTGTTATGAATATTGAATGATTGATAAGGATATTGGGCCCACAAAATTAATGTAAAATCTATAATAATAACACAGTAAGGATAAAGGATCTAGACCATGCCTCTTCACGCTCTTTTTAGAGCTACGTGAAGGTCAAACAACTGTGCAAAGCAGTGCAAGTGCACAGGATCGGTTCGCGAACTTCCCTGATTTCATCAAGACATCCCTAGGGTGCAGAAACCTGCTTCCAACACCTTCCCATACTACCTCGGGTGAGACCTCAGTTTGTGCACCATGGACTGTTGCTGAAAGGGCCAGTAGTTTTAGGATTTGTTTTGCTAAATCAGTTTTGAACCTGGGCCGGGCCCTAAAAAACCAAGAAATGGTTCCGTTGCTGGGAACGAGATCTTCCTAAGAGATGTATGATGTTGGAACATTGGAACCCTGCGAAGAAAGAAATTGAAGGGTGGTTGGATCAAAAACTTCACGAGTTCATGGCACAGGAAAACATATCTCCATAGATATCCGAGAAGAGGTGGCTGGATTGCTACATATATACGGAAATCCACGAGATCTTGTTCGCATCCTTCTCTTCAGAGCTATATGATTGGATTGCGAGGTTAGCCTACAGCCAGGGAAGGTATACGCTCGATCAACTCGTAGTGTGGACTCTGGAGTTAGTGCGCAGGCTAGAGGCATCAAAAGATAAGATCGCGCAGGCCATGGACCATTCGCTCGACAGAATAATAGGAGGCTTTATCACCGAATTTGTGATAGACACCACTGTCAGCTACAACGAAGCAGAAAGACATTTTCTCAAGGGACAGTGAGGTAAGTACATTAAATCTTTGAATACTTGGATTAAGATGCTGTTATGTGAAAAACAGGTGATGCTAATACCTTAAAGTTTGGGACGACATGGAGTAGAAAAGTCTACAGAGGTAGCGGGAAACTATGAAACAATCCTTTAATTTCACCTTCGCGAGAGAGTGAGGAAGAGATCGCTCGGGTCTCTTTGAGGAGTGTGGTTGGTTTGATAATGTAGCACATTCCACAGTTACCATCTCTACTTACGCCACCACTCGCATCACCTCCTTCTCCTCCATCTTCACCCACACTACCTCCACCAAACCAACAGTTTAGTATGGTGAGCACAATTAAGCTACCCGTATTTAGAGGAGTAATGAATGAGGAACTAGATCAGTGCTGGTTCATGGCAAGAGTAGTGTGGGAAGCATAAGGGGTTACAGATGGTAACATTAAGAAGGCTACATTGGTATGTGCGCTGCAAGATCGTGCATTGACGTGGTATATCAAGCACTCAAATGATCACCCAAATGCAGGAATAACGGAGATCTAGAATGCGCTAAATAGAGAATTTAGTCAGCCGAAATCAGAGATGCAGTCAATCATCAGATTTAAGGAGATCACGATGCTTCCAGGTGAGACCCCATGGGATCTAGATCAACGCTAAAGAGTACAATCTGCGAGGCTAATATGACACTAACGAATGTGCAGCACCACATGTGGTTTGTGGTGTCTTTGACACCCCACCTGAGGACAGCACTATCATAGCAGAAGCTTTCAACCCAGGCCGAAGCATTGGAAATGGTGATGAGGTTGCATGAAACATCGATACTAGATCCAGACCTAGGAGTTTAATAGATTCATGTGCAGCTATAGAATCTCTACCTAGAAATGCAAAGATTGAAGTAGGATAGGGCACCAGAGCTGGAGGCGCGCGAGGAAGTGTTGTGTATAAAATGCAAAGACGAGGGCCACGATAAGGATCACTGTCTAGTATTTGTGAACTACTTGGTATGAGGGGGCCCAATGCCATTGAGACCGGAGGCACAAGCAGGGCCGAGTGTGACACCCTGCTATGGTGTGCAATCTGTTAGATAGGAGGAAAACACACAACATATAATTTTCAGCTGTTACAGAAGTATACACAAACTCCACAGTAACTGTTTTGTAATTTTTGTAGGTCAGTGGGCCACGACGAGCGTACTTGGCACAGTTACGAGTTGATGATGGATCAGATCCCAACCTATGGAATGTAGATCTAAACGCGAGGCCTCGACCTAGCCGTGGGGATGGCGTGCGTTGGATTTCAAGGGCGAGGTCAAGGACGAGGGGTAATGGGGTAGGAAGGGGCCATGGACAATTAATCTGTTACAATTGTGGAGGAGTAGGGCACTATGCCCGTGATTGTACCAACCTGATGAGACTATCTTGTTCCTACTATGCTTAATTCGATCATGAAGTAGTAGATTGTCCTATGTTGATCGCGTAGATTATCAATAAAGGGGTACTTCAGCCTACTCCAACACAAAATATTCAAATGATGAGGTCTGAACCACGCGAAGAAGACCCAAATGTGAATGTGGTGCTTAGAAGTGGTGCAACCACAGGGGAAGATAAGGGGAAGCAGCCTGAGGAAGATACATGGGTTCGAAAGGCTCCTACAAAGGAACCTAAGTTTGACTTGGAATGTGTAAAGGAGACATTTATGGGAGCTAAGAAGAGCTTCATGGAGGCCTCTACTTCAGGGAGTAAGGATCAACCAGAGACAGGGATGGATCCCTCTATGATAACTATATTTTTAGAGACATGCATGAAATTGTTGTGCAATAATAAGGTGGCTAAAGGACTACAGGAGTTGATAACTAGGTGCACAGGGTCAGGGGAACCACACGTAGTATAGAAACTGGGAAAGCATGCATTGTGCACCAGGAAGGAAATGAGATTGATGGCAAAAATTGGTGAATATGAAATGGATTAGGTAATTCTAGACCTAGGTTCGGATGCAAACATGTTACTAAAGCAAACATGGGAACGCATGGGTAGGTCCACATTGTAGTGGCCCCCTAATCAATTACGGATGGCGAATCAACAAAAGGTCTCGTCCATGGGGAGGTTGAAAGGGATAACGGTTGATATCGAGCGTGAGCACGTAGATGGACTTTGAGGTGATAGAGGTTGTTGATGACAACAACCCTTACCCCACGTCGCTAGGAATAGACTAGACCACTAATATGAATGGAGTCATTAACCTGAAGAAGTGTAAGATGATATTTGAGAAAAAGTCTCTACACGTAGTAGTTTTGCTAGATCCAGCTGAAGGAGTGTGCTACACTGAAGCTATGCGCAACAATGGCAGCGATGATGAGTTGGATTGCATTTAATAGATAATGGTGCAAGACCAGGTTCGGGTAAACTTGACTGCAGATGGGAGAATCTCATGGGAGTGTGACAGTTTCTATACTTCGGATTCAGATGAAGAAATAGAACACTGGCAAAACTTCTTGCATGAAGTAACAACGCTAAATTGCAACATGATGATTAGATTACTAAGGTGCGTGACGACCGAAATAAGGGAACTGCCAACACATGATGGGGTAACAACAGTGGATGAGTTCTTGGACAAATTTGAAAGTGCAGTACCAAAACGGTAGTGGCACGATGCGCTAGAATGGGCGTTCCACACGACACCCACATGATGGTGGAGTACACATCAGAAAACTATGGGGAACTGGCATGAATGTAGAAGATAGATGCACTTACGATTTGGAAGTCCCCAGTGACAAATGCGAGCCAGGAAGCCAGACTGAAGTAGTTTGCATGCTCACCTGTGTCGATGGGTGCAAACGTGTGCTGTGAAAACACCTCCTAGACTAAGGATCACAAATCAGAACCTGACGCAGCAGCAGGGAAGGCTACACACTCCATACATAGTCCATGACAGAGCACTCAAAAAGCTATGTGGAGTCATGAACAAAGTTCATCAAGCGAGACAAACTAATTGGGACCTGTGCATACCAGCAGTCTGATAGGCCTATGGGTTCATGTGTAGGAACCTAAGCGTGGAAATGGTTCCAAAGATGACGAGCAGAGTTAAGGCCATAGCTTTGGGAAACAATCCTCACACAATCACTCCTATTATTGCGACAACGTATAGGGACCAGAGCGAAGAGATTATACAGCAACGCGAGGATGAACATATGCACATTCAAGAAGCCATTTACTGAGGGAACCATGAGCTTCGCAAACTCGAAGAAGATCGAGTACGATTGAAGTAGGAAAGAATATTAATGGACGCGGATATCAAAAAGTTGGAAACCAAAATCGTGCAAGCATTAGTGTTGACAGAAGGACGGGGCTACATATGGGCAACCCTACCACTGTACTAGAAGATTGTCGCCAAGAGTTGTTGGCTATACTACCATGGCTGCGACCGCACCTTATCAGACAAAGTCACCAAGGAAGTGCATCGCATAAGGAAGAACGCGAGGCATTGGTGACCACGAGGATAACAAAGGGAGGCCTATAGAGTGGATTGAAAGGTGACTTGAAGCCTTGCACCAATAGTGCGACCACCTGACTATCCGTAGGAAGCATAGTCTTAGTGCTCCAAGCAGTTGAAAGAGGGCATGGGGACTATAAATAACTCTGTATGGGAGCTATGTGACACTGAAGTTGCGCATAGGATCAGTATGATGCATAGGTCACATTCGCGGACAAGGGAATGTGTTGCCACGTGGACAAGCTAGAAAGTGACCATTGGTGTCACTGTTCATGAAGACATCTAGGAGTGGATGGCGATCAGTTAAGACACAAAGTCAAAACTAGATTTGGGACTATCTGGGCCAGTCTTGCATTAATGAGTCGGATCTGAGGGGAATGGTCAAATTTGAATTAAAAAGGGCCTATAAATCATAGGTGGCCCTCCACCGAAAAACCCTTGGGATTTTGAAAATTAAGTTGTTGCATTATCAAGCAGGCATGAACCTAATGAATTTGGAGGTTGCAAGAGCAAGTCCATGGTTTGAAGCCTTGCCAAAGGATACACAGGATTCCCTGATCAAAATAATGTCAACAACCAAGGGAGCCATGTAGAGTTCTATGCCACCGGTAGGGAATGCACTAGAAATGCCTAAATCACCTTAGAAACCGAGGCCTCGGAAGGACCCACAGGTAGCAGGACTGGTGCATATGTCTCCGCAAAATCGATGGTTCAGCAAACTTTCGATGGAAGAAAAAGGTAAAAGAGATAATATTAAGAGCGATGATGAGGAGGAGGGTCGTCAAACCTTTGTAGAAGAGATGGAACCCGAGGAAGAAATGACAGAAGACATCTAGCCAGTTCGCACCACAACAAGGCTTCCCAAGTATGTCCCTGCGCAGAAAAGGAGGGTAAAGATACCTAAAGATTTGGACGCCATTAAAAGCACACTCAATACCTCATTCCTCCCCAAGGGAGTTTTGTTTGAAGGGTCGGTTGTGGGCTGCATACCCACTATGACGTTTGAAGACTGGGACCTCGCGGATAGCGAGAAGTTCCCTCATTTGGAAACTAGCCAGCTAATGGAACAAAGCATGGAGGGGGTAGTTACAACACTGCAACCACAGACATGGCTGCACGGGGTGGAGGAGGTTGGGCTACTGCACCTCCTATCGATTTCACACTTCCATCCGGCCCCAATCACGACAGTTCTCATCAGGCAACTGCTTTTCCTAGTGCATGATTGGTACTTGTGGCTGGAGGAGCCCATTCCCATCACGACGGAGCTCATTGATAGGATTTCTCGGCTTCCCTGTACAGGGAGGTACCCCACGGAAATAGCTCGAACATGTGGAGACTTGGCGATTACAGAGGCCATGAAAAGGAAATATAAGTTGGAGAAAAAGCATAGGGGTTACATTATTACTAGTATTCAAAGCAAAGGGGTCAGTGTCGCTACCCAGTTGTTGGCAGGAAAGGTGATGAGAAAATGTTGTGGCAATGAGGTACCAGCAATGGTCATCGCGCTGGCCAAGAAATGTGTAGAAGGGGTACGGTTCAATTGGGCACATTTCCTCTGCGATGAGTTCCTGACGAACTGCAGGGAGGCCCAAGAGTAGGGTAAGATCTTCCACTACACGTGGTTGCTCTTATCCATCCCGTTGGTTATAGGTGAATTGCCTGAGGGTAGTTAGTTTCCTCCCCTTGACCAAGACTAGACAGAGGCAGCAAAATACACATTGCTATGGGCGAGGAAGGATGCCACGTGAATTCGAGA
Organism: Pinus taeda; assembly: GCA_000404065.3. Taxonomy (NCBI): domain Eukaryota; kingdom Viridiplantae; phylum Streptophyta; class Pinopsida; order Pinales; family Pinaceae; genus Pinus; species Pinus taeda. Next base: position 496,418 of record APFE030624183.1, read on the forward strand.
AACCAAGATCTTCTGGATACTGATGGAGGCGAGCATACGAATGTGGATGAACAACTGGCCGTGCCTATCTACCTTGATGTACGATAGTCTGAAATGCTTTGTAGATTTTAAAGCAGGTATGCACAATGTGTATATCAGGGGGCAAAAAAATCTAGAGGAAAAGTGGACCACACTCCCTTTCATCATAATAGATGATGTTGTTTTTGCAGTGCTCAACACATGGCCACCGGAACGGTGCGCACCAGATCTGGTGGTGCATGATGAGACGGAGATTCAAAGACAGAAGGTTGCTGCCAAGCTGCTAGCACAATAGAAGTGGAACGAATAGCTAGCTAAAGAAGTACGGGCATCCCGGGAGGCAGTGAAGGCTGCCGCGGAAAAGACAGCAATAGTAGGGACCACTACGACACAGGAAGAAAGAGGCCCGAACTTGACCACAAGGCAAGGGGCAAATGATACGGTGGAATTTGCAGACCCAAGCACCACCTCTACACAATTGAAATTGCTGCGTGCGACAGAACGAACTGGGCTGTGGAAGAAGACCAAGGCTTCCAAGTTTGATGGGGAGCCTATTACACTGATTGACTCAGCACTTGGAGCAAATCGTCAAGGAAGCATGTCGTTACATCGCCAAACTAGAGATTGCAGCAGACTTACCAGTGGGTATATAGATCAACAAATTGGCCAGTGAATTCCGTGAGGTGAAGGAGGAAGCAATGAGGATCTAGTTGGACCACAACTTGCAGCTCACAGAAATAAGGCTGAAGATGCAACCCTCTACACTGCCGGAGGTTAGAGAGCAGGAGCACCATGCCATTCAATTAGGGTTGGAAGCAATAGAGCACGCCATACAGGATTGCATAGGCTTGTTAGATCAGTCACTCATCACCCTCACTTCACTGCAGGAAGACCCAATGCTACAGCGGTTAGAGACAAAAGCGTGGGAGTTGCAACAGGCCTATGACAATGTCTGGGGGACCCCACAAATAGTCACCCTTACTCAGAGACTGGCCAAGATGAGGGAGGCCCAAGCTCTAAAGGCACAGGTGGATGCTGCGGGTCAGAGAGAAGTACTGCTTAAAGAATGCATCTAGCCTTGGCTCAAGGAAGCATTCACGGTCACTGCCACGATCGAGGGGAAGCTGGCCCAGATGCAGGATACATATGCGAAAACGCAAGAGGGTGCCTCTGACAACGATGCATCAGAGAGTCGAGCACAATTGATATAGCGAACAACAGAGGAATGTGTGGTAGACATCCACAAAGCACAGAATTTGTTGGATGGACTCCGAGCAAAGATCACCGCACTAGCCGAGGGACTTGAGACGAGTCACGATGATTGTGTTGGGGGCTTGTTGGGCAACCAATCCCCCCATAGCAAGTTTTTGGGGCTTTATAGCCCGAATTTTGGTCAAAAGTAATGTAAGACCCCCCGAAATGTGGGTGAGGAGCGTGAGAGTCTAGGGTTGTCCACCCTAAAATATTGTAATTTAATATAGAGTGTGTTGGCCTACCCATGGTCCGCGAACCATGGAAATGTGTAAATAGAGCGAGGCTTTAAGTGTAGAAGTCAGTTTTTGGTGAGAGTTGATCTTAAGAGATATGGGTTTTTGAATGCGATATTCGTTCTGAGTCTGTAAGTCTGAGTCTTGGTTTGTAGGGGTAGGAAGAGGGTGTGCAGCTTTGTGCATAAAGGCCTGGTAGAGTTTACAGCTATGTGCGCAGACCCCTATAGATGAGTGCACAGGGTGGAGTTGGGATTGTAACGAAACATAAGTTTAATAGAAGTTAAGTTGATTATGAAATATTGTCCATCTATTCGTAGATCTGTATGTTTATGCTTCTATTGTATGTTTATGCATCTAATTACATTTTATGATTGCGCGCACTTGTTATGAATATTGAATGATTGATAAAAATATTTGGCCCACAAAATTAAGTTAAGATCTATAATAATAAAGTAGTAAGGATAAAGGATCTAGACTGCACCTCTTCACACTCTTTACCGAGCTACGTGAAGGTCAGACAGCTGCGAAGCAGCGCAAAAGTGCAGGATTGGTCCGTGAACTTCTGTGACTTTATCAAGACATCCCTAGGGTGCGGAAACTTGGTTCCAACACCCTCCCATACTACCTCGGGTAATACCTCAGTCCGCACAACGCGGACTGTTGTCGAAAGGGCTAGTAGTTTTGGGATTTGTTTGGCTAAATCAATTCCGAACCTGGGTTAGGCCCCAATAAGCAAACACTAGGCTACACACTGTTAGTATCACAGTTAATCACAAGCATTAGAGGATATCTCTATCCTCGGATCTTCGTTCATCATGGTTATAGGTTAACCACATAAAATCCTTCTCTTCAGTGGCTCTTCATATTCAACAAAGGCTTTGTGAGAGGGACCTTCACGCGATGGGGACCATTGTTTATTAAGGAGGGAGGGATGATCTGAATGGAAAATGGCAGCAACCCATGGTATTCATCCACCCATAGAATTTATCCATGGTATTGTAAGTGGCATCCACCCATGATATTTATCCACCCATGGTATTGTAAGTGACATCCAACCAGGGTATTCATTCACCCGTGGTATTTTCCCATGGTATTGTGACATCCACCCATGGTATTCATTCACTCATGGAATTTACCCATGGTATTGTAACCAAAAAATACTATAAGTAACAAGTCACATTTTGTAAAATGACAGTTTATCCGCCACAATGTAGCTTTTACAGTTATTCTTCTTTTTAATAAAAAAATTCTTTGTAGTTTTGTTTATTGGGCATTCTTCTCTTTTTCTTCTGGCATTTCAATTTTTCAGATCTTGGGGACCTCCCCCCAAGATCAAAATGGATTTTTGGGGAGAGGCCCCCAAGATCCGAAAAACTGAAATGCCATAAGAAAAAGAGGAGAATGACAAATAAACAAAATCACAAAGAATTTTTTTATTAAAACATAAAATAATTGTAAAAGCTACATTCTGGCAAACAAACTATCCTTTTACAAAAATGTGACTTGTTACTTATAGTATTTTTCAGTTACAATACCATGGGTCAATTCCATGGGTGAATGAATACCATGGGTGGATTTCACTTACAATTCCATGGGTGGATAAATACCATGGGTGGATGCCACTTACAATACCATGGGTGGATGAATAACATGGGTGAATGAATACCATGGGTTGATGCTATTTTCCATTTGGATCATTCATCCCTCGTTAAGAAGAAATGGTCCGCATTGTGTGAAGTTCCCTCCTATGAAGCCTTTGTTGAATATCAAGAGGCACTGAAGAGAAGGGTTTATGTGGTTAGCCCATAACCATGATGAACGAAGATTTGAAGATAGAGATATCCTATAATTCTTTTGACCAACTGTGATACTGATAGTTTTCGGCCTAGCAAATGGACTTCGATGATATGTGGGTTTGTGGATGAACCATGAAAAATGAAAATCTGAGGATAAAGATTCTTTCACTTCAGGTTTTGGTTGTATCCATTGCAAGAATATCGCACATGGTTAGCTCCAACTAGCACGTCGATAAGAAAAAAAATGAGGTATGTTTCTCCACTCAGCATGATAGGCTTCCCCCTAAAAAGCTTTGCATATCCTGATATCATTTATCCAAAATGCGCCATAAGGTGCAACATCTTGACCATGTTTATCACCATCTCACACTTGTACATGATAAGAATTCACGTCGGCCGATAGAAACCCCCCTGATGGCTCCCTTCATCATTGTCAATCCTTCTTCACACAAAGGAGCCATGACCACTCACTCCGGCCTGGGAACCATCTCACATGCATATCTGAAATTTTAGACACATTATGCTACATTCATTTACACATTCACCTCGTTCTCCCAGGCCCCCTCACAATTACTAACGGATGTACCTTAGCATCCTACATTTGGCTTATCGTTCATCTGCATCACATAATCCATTTGTACCATCTCACCCACCCATCTGACACGGAGACTAATCAATGGGGCCCCCACCCTCAACAGATACATTACACCTTCACATAGGTTACTATCATCATGGGGTACCCATCTTCGTGGCTGTACATCCAAACCTAACCCTATTCTTTTGGCAAGTGTACAAAGATTTTTTCAGAGAAAGAAAAAAAAAAAAAAAAAACTCCTATCCACATTTGATTTTTTACAATTTGTGGCCCTTGCCTGCCTGTAGTATTTGATCACCTTTGGTCACATCTCATTAGCAAATCACCCCCATTTTTCACGTCTGTGAAAAATCACTTACACCCATCCTGGAAAATCCTACTGACTCTAGGATCATTAGAAAGCATGTTTTGACTGCCTCCGCTTGCATATCGAGCTCTGACCTTAGAAGAGCTATCCGTATCCTCCAATATTGATAGCCCTCATTATCATGACTATCAGAACCAAGTTATTGCAATCTGTTCATATCTATTTCCTGACTCACCATGTCAGGTAGATAACACCCCTTTCCTGTCAACTTTAAAAAATGTATTCTAGGAAAGAGGTAGTACCTTGGATACTCCCTCCCTTGATAGGGATATACTTGAGTGGCACATTCGGAACCATTATTTCTGAGTGATGTCATTGGTTCCCTTGACATTTGAGATCAACTCAAAACATTCATGTCAAAGTGTTGTAATACTTAGTTACTTTTACAACCCATTCACATAGTCAAAGACCCCCACTTCACTAATCACCTCATTTAATAGTTATATTATGAGGTGGGCGAGGTACCTGCCGCCAAATATCCATGTATGATATAACACCCATAAAAAAAGTGCTTCACCAAGATATGCATATTTCACCTATTTGACGAGCAAGTGCCCCGGAGGGTGTTGACAATGTTCATTGTTAGTTATCAACAAGTCAACAACAAAAAATTTGACTTGACACAAATAAGTTGTTGTCCAATTTTAATCAGTTCTGATTAGGCATCATAATGAGCATGGGACATGTACGCCTCATATGAAACACACCATTATTGAATTTTTTTCCACAAAAGCATGGGTATAATTTATACTCAATCAAGGTTTTTTTCTCTACTCATCTCTGAAACAACCTATCCTCTCTTTGGAAAAGATAATTAGACTCTCCAAAGAAAATGAAAACATCATCTATTTCGGCTATACATCTTCTCCTAACCTCATACATCAGGGGGAAAATGTTAACACTGGAAAATCGTACATCTGCTAGTATAATCCAAAAGACATTAAAAGTGTCCAATAGAATGCATAGGTGGACATTTCTCCAGTAGAATACATTATAAAGATTCAAAAAATCAAAGGTTCTCCTAAGGTACAAGGTTAAAAAATAGAAATCAATTAAGGCCACGTGTATATTTCTTTGATAAACACGCACTTGTGACATAACATAAAAAAAGCCACGCAGTTGTAGAAAATGTGACTCAACAATCCAATACTACTCTACACACTTGGAGACGACTCCTTGATACGAGGTCAGCCTAGTATAACCAAATTTGAGTCTCCTTGGAGAAGTGCAACCCTCAATGGAATCCTCTTGTCCTACTCATGTGTCTTTATCATAAATGTACCAAGAGAGGGAAGAGGGATTCAAAAAAATCTATATAAACAGGCCACAAGAGAGCCAAAAGAAGAGAAACTCTTATGCTAGCCAAACTTCTTGTAAGCAAACCGCCATTTCATTGTTGAACCTAGGAAGTGAAGAGCACTAGCATGTTGGCCAAATTGCTTCTAAGAAACCCAAAATATTAGTGAGTGAAGAGAAATACACCCTTTGGAGAGTCTTCACACTTATTTGAGAGAGAGGAGAAATTTACAAAGAGATTTAAGAAAAGAAACATCCTTGCTGAGGATTTTTGAGCTCCCTAGCTCAAGGAATTCTCTTCAAGTGTTCTAGTATTCTAATTGTATTCAATATCTACCATCGGAAATAAATAAAGGGAAATTTTTCCTTATGTTATTGATGTGTTTTATCCATTTGTGCATTTTCATGTTCATGCGCCTCTTTGTTTAAGTTTATTTTTTTGTATGCGTTGTATCCATTATTTACAATGTTGTGTTTATTTAAGTTTTACACTATGAAAACCAATTTTGACTGTGATCCTTTGTAGGTAACAATCCACTACTAAGGGGGTGGTTTTTGGTACAATTGAGCTCCAAAAACACTACAAAAAAATAGGCCAAGGAATCTTGCAATAAGTTAGTGACAAGAAGTCCCTAGTCTACCAAACTCATCACCAAAACCAACACATCTAGCTCCTCAAATAGCAATTGCAACTTGTCTAAACACCTCCAACACCTGTAGAAACATCTTTAGCTCTTGTAGGAATATCTCCAAATCCTGCAATAGTAGCATCATGTCGTCCAACTCCCTCCAACACTAGTAGAGGCACCTCCAATAGATGCAACAACATCTCAGCACATGTACCAAAAACTCCAATGCTCCCATCACATGTAGAATCATACACAATACCTATAGAAGCAACAGATTGATCAGATTGCCAATACACAAACAATAAAATGGAAAGACAATAGAGAAATACAGTAAGCAAACACAAAGACACAAGAATTTTAATAAGGAGTTCACCCTATTCTCCAGGGCTATATCTTCAATCCGGATTTCAGTGCTGGCCTTGTTTTATTGTGCCTTTAAGCAGAGAATTAAAATACAGGGACTCAATGTGAGTTCTCCTGAAGCAGGTTTGTTTGGTAGGGTGGTTCTTGGATTCCCCAAGCCATTGGAGTACATAGACTCTTCTTCTTCCTACCAGCTCTGTGACCTTCTTGTCTACAATGGAAAGAGCCAAATGTGGTGCTCAGTCCTGACATATTCCTCTATGGGATGGCTTGAATCTCTCAAGATTTGGTCTCTCAGTGTTCAGTCCTCCTCTCGGGGTTCATTCTGACTGACTCGACTGTCCTATTTCTTTTCGTTGTTCATGGCTTTGAATCCATTCAAACTCATGTCTGTTTGGTTCCTCTTCCGCCTTTGTTGATTCACCTTCTGCAGCTACGCTTGGAGTTCCCTTTTCGGCATCAGGATGAACACTCAGGGAGTGGCCACTTGTCCTCCTCTAAACAGCGCCAACCTGCTTCGTTGGTTCATTTCTTCAGTTACGTCATTGATGAAGTCTTTCCTCCACCGTGGTGGTCAAACAAATTCCAAATCTTTACAAATCGCGGCGTATTCCTTCATCAATTCTATTTCCTCCATTGGGCTTGATCTCAGCCAGCTGATCTAGGGCCTCCAGATCCGATGCCATACACATGTCCCACGCGGTTGACTTGCTCAAACGATAATGCACGATCAACGACGATTTTCTCTCACCTCCACTTGCCACGCGTCGATTGTTGAGTGGGATCGCTCTGGTTTCATCCAAAACCTCTTACCATTTGAGGGTGCCCCAATCAATACTACTGGTTTCCAGAGTGCAGGTCCCACCTTTGTATGTTTAGCACTTTTTTCGTTTTCCGCCCGCGGTTCTCTGGTTGGCCATGCATCCATGTGCATAAGGCTCCCCCATTTCGACCCTATTTGCCTAGCACACATCAAAAACCTCCTTATTTTCCTGATTTGGGGCTCTTAGGGGCTAATTTGACCTCTTTCATAGTCTCCATGGGCCTCGGTCAATGCACTTTGACCGAGGTCCTTGTCATTCCACGCTGGCTGTCATTGCCACTGGTTCAGGGTGTTTTTGATCACGGTTCTGAATTCATAGAGATTTGTCCCGATCTGATATATTCATGGTTCTTTGACAGTCTTTTATGGATCTAATTTGGATCATGACCTTCCCACTGAAAAATCTTTTGGACCACCAAAAGTTGGTTTTCTTTCAAGCATCGTCTAAGTGAGGATAATGTTGTCTCACTTGTCCAATCTCAATCCACTTTGCACTGCTCGGCTTCAAACCTTTGAGTCCAATTCTGAGGTACTCAACATCTCCTCTACACATCGTCCTTACCTTCCTGCCCAAGACTGTGTCTTCCTGCAGTTCATTAAGATATTCAGGTAGGAGGTCATCAATAGAAGGCAATTGACTTTGCTCTTCAGGATCCTCAATCATTGAAGGTTCAAACAATCTCAAGCAATATGCAATTACGACTAAGTAGATGTGCATGTAAGCTGGTAGATCAAGGTGAAAATCATTTTCACCAATCTTCTCAAGTATCCTAAAAGGTCCATACCTGATAGGCTTTAGCGTTTTACTTTCACCTTGCATTTTGTCCTTGCTTATATACAGCCAGACCTAGTCTCCAACTTGAAAACTATGCTCCATCCGATGCTCGTCATGCCTAGCCTTGTATTTGGCTTGGCTCTTTTCCAGTTATTCGTGTACTACCTGGTGGATCTCCTGGGTCTGTTCAATGAACCTAGTTTCCTTGTCCACATCACTGTGTCCATCAACCATGGTATCTTTACCGAAGACAAAATCCAAAGGAGACCTTGGTATGAAACCAAAATAGGTCTCAAAAGGAGATCTCTGTGTAGAAGAGATTTTTGCTTTGTTGTAAGCATGCTGAACATAACACAAATGTTCATCCCGAAGCTTAGGATGTTTGCTGTAATATCCCCTGAGTAACTAGATCACTATCTGGTTAACTACTTCTGTCTGGCCATCGGGATGAAAAGCTGTGCTTTTCTTCAGTTGGGTGTCCATCAGTTCGCACAGACTCGACCAAAACTTCCCCATAAATTGGGTGTCTCGATCAGATACAATAGAAGTGGGTAATCCATAATGAACCCATACATGTTCAAAGAATAATTTTGCAGTTTGCTCAGCTGTAATCTATTTATTACAATGTATCAAAACACACATTTTGCTGAACCTATCCACGACCACATATAGATAATCATGACCTTTCCTATATTTAGGTAGTCCTCCAACAAAATCCATGAAAACACTTTCCCAAGGGTGAGAAGGAACTGGTAAAGGAGTGTACAAGCCTAGTTTTCTATTGCTGGGCTTTCTTCTAGCACACATAGTACACCCTCTTACATATCTAGAAACTGTCTCATTCATTTTCAGCCAATAACAAAATCTTTGCAGCTGTGCAACTGTTTTACTTACCCCAAAGTGACTTGATATCAGAGAAGTGTGTGCCTCTCTAATTACCTTTACTCTCTCTATTTGTGGAATGCAGAGTTTCCCACAATGATATAAGAGTCGGTCCTTCACATGATAGTCCAATTGTTCTACCTTTTACCTTGACTCAAAGTTGCATATACATCTTTAAAGTCCATATCCTGAGCATATTATTCTATGTAGCTTTCATGTAGCATAGAATTATGCTTAAGTATGGTAGATGCATTTATAATGGGTTTCGATAACATGTCTGCAACTTTTTTCTGTATGCCCTTTTTATATCTGATGACTAGATGAAACTATTGTAGAAAACCCATCCATCTGTAATGCCTTAATTTCTGCAACTTAGTTTGGGAGTGTAGATATTGAAGTGGTTGATGATCAGTATGTATTACTGTCTCTTTGCCCATTAAGTAATGTTTCCACTTTTTCACACTCTGAACTAATGCATACAATTCTTTATCATATGTAGGATAGCTAACTACTGTAGGATTAAAAGTCTCAGAATGATAACATATGGGTTTACCGTGCTGTGTCAACACTACTCCCAAGGCATAGTCACTGGCATCTGTTTGGATTTCAAATGGTCTTTGTAGATCTAGTAGTGCTAGTATAGGTGTTGTACTAATCTTTTCTTTCGAGGTGTCAAAGGCTTTCTGATGTTTGCCTCCCTACTAAAACACCTTGTTCAATCCTGTCAAAGCATGTAAGGGAGCTGAAATTGAGGAAAAGTTAGAAATGAACTTCCTCCAGTATTGTGCTGCTCCTATGAAGCTTCTCACTTCTGTAGCAGATTTGAGTTTAGGCCAATTTACAATGAATGCCACTTTAGAGGGATCTATTTTTCAATTCACCACCCCCTACTATATGACCCAAATAATTTAGAGATGTTTTGCCAAATTCACATTATGAGAGTTTAAAATAAAGTTTTTATCTTTTCAAAACATCTAATGTCTACTTAACATGCTTTAAGTGTTCTTCCTACATTTTACTAAAAATTTGAATGTCATCCAGATACACAATAACAAAATCATCAAGTAAAGGTATGAGTACTTCATTCATTAATCTCATGAAAATAGCAGGGGCATTGGTCAAGCCAAAAGGCATAACTAGCCACCCATACAATCCCTGCTTTGTTTTGAAAGCAGTCTTCCATGCATCTTGCTCTGCAACTCTGACCTGATGATATCCACTATGCGAATCCAACTTGGTGAAATAAACAACTTCCTTTAATTGATCTAAAAGATCATCTATGTGAGGAAGGGGATAATGATTTTTTATTGTTATCTTATTTAGTGCTCGGTAGTCAATGCACATTCTCCACAAGCCATCTTTCTTTCTCACCAAAACAATTGGTGACCCACATGTTAATGGAACATCTTGCTGCAAAATAATAGCAAGTACTATTTTCTTTTTGGGTGGCAGACCTTTAGGTTCCTGAAATAGGACATCATACTCTGAAACGATGTTTTCTATATCAGCTTGCTACTGAGCATTACAACCCTCAAATACATTGGTTTTATCAATTTTATTTTCCTTTACAACCATTATTAAGAATTGCTTGCATGAATTTATCATTCTTTTCATCTACACAGAATTTATGAGAGTATAATTATTCTTGAGCTTGTGAGCTCTTACAAAGTATTCGATTCCATCTTTAACAAGTAGAAACTTGTTCTCAACCTCATCCACAAATGCTGACCCAAATCCAAAGGAATTATGTCTAACTCAACCTCATCTACAAATGCTGACCCAAAAGAAAACTTGAGTTTGCACTGTTTAGTCACTCGTAGTTGTGCTTTATCATTCAACCATCCTAATGGGTATGGTTTCTTGTGAGGTGTAGTTGCTAATCCCAATTTCTTTACAATTGCTTCAGAAATCAAATTTACTTGTGAGCCACTATCAAACAAAGTATCAATCTTTTGATGTTTGGAAATAACTCGAATATGGAAAAGCTCATGTCTTCTTCTCTCATGTTCTTTATCAATAATAGTTTGAGCAGAATTACTACTAGATGCTTCAGAATTCTTACCTTTTATATGTATGGCTGCAATGATTGTTTCATCTCTCAAGTCTGACCCCAAATCTTTCTGAATAGCTGTAGCAGTCTTCTTCTTCTTGCCCTCAGATTTCTTAGGTCTCAGCACTTGATGTAGAATCCAACAATGCTCATCATCATGCCCCTCCTTTTTACAGTGAGTGCATGAAGCTCTGCCTTTCTGTGCAGTGTTAGCCTTCCTTTCTTTCCACTTCTTCTTTATTTTCTCCTTGCTTTTGCTTGCAGTGGGTTAGGATGGTCCCCCAACTTCTAGATTTCCATTCTTTCCTCTAGATTCTAGATGAGTAGCTTGTACAGATACCTCATCTATACTAGTGGGATTAAACATGAGGATGGTATGCCTCATGTAGCTGTGTGGACCACCAATGTACTTCAAAAGAGTCTCTAGTGAGTCTAATGAGATACCCAACATCAATGCTCTCTTTCTGAATTCTTGAGTATACCCTTGCACACTTTTCCCTTTCAACTGCCAAAGAGTTTACCAACTCATCATGGCTTGTTGCATGTAGGCCAATGGATAGAACTGCTTCTTGATTGCAGAAACAAATTCACTCTAGACAGATATGGTCTTACCATGTTTTTTCATATCAGCTTGGGTTTTTCCTTCCTACCAAACCAAGGCAGTGCCTCCTAGGCATAGGCTTGCCAGTTGAATTTTACTCTTGCCTGAGTTGATGTTCTGCACTCTGCAATACACATCAATTTGTCTAGTCCAATTGCCCAACTTTTTAGCATTTAACTGTCCATCATATATAGGAAAATCAAATTTAACATCTAGCTTAATCAAAGATGCTTTCTTACTATGCACAGGGCTATTAGGAGGTGTGAGAAAGCTTTCCTCTTTCCCCTTTGATTTTGAGTGATCATGGCAATGAGACTCATATTTTTCTTCATCTTCTTTAGAACCTGATGAATCTTCATCCTTATGCTTTCTAAAGTCCCTATACATTTCTTCTACCATAGACTTTATAGCTAGGAAACTCTCTAGGAATTGAGGGTCTGGCCCCATAGAGCCTTCCTCTGACATTGTCTTCGGAGAATAAACTCTCCCAATTTCAGGATTAATTTCCACCAACTCTCCTTCTCCTAAATTGAGCTTTGATCTCATGAGCATTCAATAACTAAACCAACACAAGATTGTCTAACCTTACAACCTAGAGATCTGATATCGCTTGATCTGATATTCACCCTATGACTAACATCAACTAAAGATTTATTGTTTAAAGGTATTACAGACTCATGTGCTGATGTGTGTTCTGTGTTATTGAAGCAACAGATCGATTAGATTCCCAATACATAGAAAATAAAATGGAAAGACAACAGAGAAATACAGTAAGTAAACACAAAGACACAAGAATTTTAATAAGGAGTTCATCCTATTTTCTAGGGCTACATCTCAGGTCCAAATTTCAGCGGTGGCCTTGTTTTATTGTGCCTTTAAGTAGATAATTACAATACAAGGACACAATGTGAGTTCTCCCGAAGCAGGTTTGCTTGGCAGGGTGGTTCTTGGATTCCCCAAGCCATTGGAGTACATAGACTCTTCTTCTTTGTACTAGCTCTGTGACCTTATAGTCTACAGTGGAAAGAGCCAAATGTTGTGCTTAGTCTAGATAGATTCCTCTATGGGATGGCTTGAATCTCTCAAGCTCTAGTGCTCGACGTTGCCGCTGGTCAGCTCAGCGCTCTGTCTCTTTCTGATTTTTCTTTATTGCCTTCTTTTTTGATTTCTGTCTCTTAGTGTTTAGTCCTCCTCTCAGGGTTCGTTCTGACTGACTCGAATGTCTTGTTTCTTTTCATTGTTCATGGCTTTGAAGCCATTCGAACTCATGTCCATTCGGTTCCTCTTCCGCTTCTGTTGATTCACCTTCTGTAGCTACACTTGGGGTTCCATATTTGGCGTCAGCATGAATGCTCAGGGAGTGGCCACTTGTCCTCCTCTAAAGAGCGCCAGCCTGCTTCGTCGGTTCGTTTCTTTAGTTATATTTGTGGATGAAGTCTTTCCTCCACCGTGGCAGTCAAATGGATTCCAAATATTTACAAATCACGGCATATTCCTTCGTCGATTCTGCTTCCTCCATCGGGCTTCATCTTAGCCATCCAATTTGGGGCCTCCAGATCCGATGTCATACGCACGTCTTGTGCGGTTGAATTTCTTGATCGATAACACGTGATCAACGATAGTTTTCTTTCACCTCTTCTTGCCACGCATCAATCATTGAGTGGGATCGCTCCACTTTCATCCAAAACCTCTTACCATTTTAGGTTGCCCCGATCAATACCACTGGTTTCTAGAGTGTGGGTCTCACTTTTGTACGTTTAGCACTTTTTTCCTTTTCCACCCATGGTTCTCTATTTTTCCAGTTTTCCATGCATCCATGTGCTTAAGGTTCCTCCATTCCCTTGTTTGTCAATTGTGCATCAAAAACCTCCTTAGTTTCTTGATCTGGGGCTCCCAGGAGCTAATTTGACCTCCTGCGCAGTCTCCATAGGCCTCGGTCAGTGCGCTTTGACCGAGGTGCTCGTCGTTCCACACTGGCTGCCATTGCCACTGGTTGAAGGTGTTTTTTATCATGGTTCTGAATTCTTGGAGATTTTTCCCGACCTGATACAGTCATGGTTCTTTGACGGTATTTGATGGCTCCAATTTGGATCAAACTACAACAAAAACATCTCCAAAATATGTGGTAAGTAAATAGTCAACATATGAAAAGACATCATATCATACCATGTAACCATCTCTACTCAACCTCCCATTCCTACACTAGGTCATGCCATAAACATGTTGACATCAATGCCAACTAACAAAACCATCAACCTGAACACTGCAACAACCAAACACTCATCACACATCATGAGGTAGACATATGCATACGATGAAAAATACCAAGACCCTATTGAAATCAACGGTAACACTACAATGCCAAGAAATTAGGGTTTTAAAGCTTTCAAAGGAAGTTTGAGGCAATTCGTACCTTTTTGGGGATTCAAAATATCTCACTTGCATAAGATCTCATGACATTTTCCTATACTCTTATACCTTTTGAACAATGTAAGAAAGCCCTCAAACATAGTTCGTATGCAAAATTTATAACACCCAAAAATTAACCTTTTCATTATTGAAAAACATGATTTGAGAGGATGCCACGACAACCACATTACACGTGGAAAATGGACTAGCAACATGACACGATGAAGAAGGATCTATAAAGTTCAATGTTATAACTCTAGGTAATAGGTGAATGAGTCAAACTTAATGATTTGTAGGTGTTAGACATTTGATGGTGTATAGGTGGTTTTGGAAGTGATGGCATAGATGGTAAACAAGGGTCAACATGATAATTGGGTGTTTGGATGGAACTCCATGATAGTTGTAGGTTTATTGTAGAGAATCGTCATAGTAGCAGGCTTACTGAAGAAGCCATAAAATGATCATCATAGTAGTTGGTATTCAACTGGCCAAAGAGTCAATGGGTAGAGAATTTTATAGTCACCTTCCAAGAAGAAAAAGTACTCAAAGACTATATCAAACCTTACCCATTAGAAATTTATTTGAATACGCTTTGCAACGATATGTGAAAGCCCAACAATGGACTCCTAGATCAAAAGGTATGGTGTGCTGAATTTTCAAGCATTAAAGCCTTGGGAAGGAAAGAATATTGACAATTGCATATTGAAGGTCTAGAGATACTGACGATCGCATATTGGAGGTCCAAAGCATCAAGCTTATCGGTGATTGCATATTGGAGGCCAAGAAAATCTGTGCATCACAACATCGGAGGTCAAGAGAAATCAACAATCGCATACCATAGGTATAGATGTATCGACATTCACATATCAGAGGTCTTGACATATCAGAGCATCGACACATCAAAAGGTCACCAAATCAAAGAATAAAACTTCTTAAGGTGACAACCTTTAAAAAATTATGATATGCATAATGTGTTGATAATGTTAAAGGCATCGAGGAACTCCAATATAGATTAACAAAGGATTGCATCGAAAAAATGAAGGTGGACGGGCCTTTTTTCTCTCTCCTCTAATAAGACATTTGGTGGCATATGATTGGTCCCGATAAGATAATATGGCATCCAACGTCAGCATGACGTGACAGTATGACATGACATGTGGTAGGAAGTTTTTCCATTTTGAGGGGCCTAAAGGGGAAAATTTGGGTAACACGTTTCACCATTGAGGAAGAGCCACGTGGAGTGATGATGTCATATTAGAGGTCATCATATTGAAGGTTCAAGATGTCGACACTTTATAATAGTTGGAAATTGAAAAAGTGATGATAAAGGGGATACAATATTAGGGCTGGCACATGGTTGAGAAGAAATTATAGAACCAATGGCGCTAAGCCCTTAACAAAGTAAAAACGGCCCACTAGCAGGAACAAAATGCCCTAGCACCTTAAGGCTAAGCCTCTGGTCGCTGCAACCAGTCCCATGGAGGAAAAGAGAAAGTAGCTAAACAAAAAGGGTCAAGGAAATCAAAACTCACTATTTTCGTAATATCTTTTAAGAATAAATTTTCGATAAGACAAAGCTCTGATATAGTACTATGGTAATATTACAAGACATATTGGGCACTGATAGTGTGATGTAGAGAGTTAAAGGTGTATGTGTTGGAAACTCCAAGATTGAATTCATGAACATAGGAGTTGGTCTTAGGATCGATGACGACTGTCAAAGAACTATTGGGCTTGTCTTGACGTTGAAAGAAAACCATCTCTGATATCCCATGCACATATTATATAAAAAATGAAAAACAGAGAAGCCATGCAAAAGTATAGCCAAGCTCTGTGAGCCATGAGTAGGAATGGGGAGTCTCACTGGAATGTGTAGGTGGACTAAGATTAAATTCTCAACATGGATAGTCACACAATGAGATGGTGAAGGGAAAGAAGGCCATTTTTATGTTTTAATACAGCGACAAAATTTGTAAAAAGTGATGCAATAGAAAAATGGAGTTCCATGCCAAGAGTACACTCTCAGGTAGTGTGGATGGCGAAAAAGACAACATTGAGCTCAGTGTAGCACATGAAAAAGACTCAGAATGTCCATTGATCTACTGGTGTAATACAATATTTTTGTGTATGTGTTGATGGGAGTTGAGAATATGTGTGGATGCTTTATTTACATCATAGACAAGAAACAAATTGGTGTTTTTTTCCATTTGGGTTTCCACGTGGAAAACATTGTGTCAAATGTGTGCTTCTCATGTGATTGTTTTTTTTTTGCTAGGCAAAGACTAAACTATTTATATTAAAGAAACAAAAAAAGTATTTACAAGAGGTTTTAACCTCTGAGAGCGTATGTTCAACTCTCTGTTAAAGCTTTCCATATCAACCTTATTCCTCTGCTTATACATGCTAGAGGACAAAAATACATCAACAGGAAGAGTTTTTACAGCAACATTGTCAGGCATAATATCCCAAAATTATCCAGGAATAAAAGACAAGTAACAAAAAAAGCAAGGACTGCATGCAGCATGTCGTCGATTGCTGCCTTCCTCGAAATGTAGCGGAAACAAAAAAGAAAAAACATCTTGCGCCTGGAACCGAAGGTTTACCCTTAGCACCCCGTCCATTACTTGGGCTGCTTCTTCCGGTCCTCTGCTTCACGTTCCAGTTCGTGCTTCTTTCGGTTCTCTGCTGCACGTTCCGGATTGCGTTCCCATGTGACCTCCATCCCATCCGGAAATTCTTCGATTCGTTCAATACTAGGCGGCAGTTTTAGGTACAGGGTGTAGTCGAAGGAGTCTTCCGGTTCCTCATCCCTCGCCTTGCTCTGAGGTGAGGAAGGCTTGCTGCCGTGAACTTCCGTTTGAACATCCGTTGGATTCTGAGATATTTCCATGGGCTCTTTGCCTTTCAGGCTGCCAATTTCCTTTAAGGCTTCAGCCTGCTCCGCCGAGTACCCAAGGGTACTCTCTTCTGCGAGCCTGCTCTGTAACTCAGGGCTATAGGAACTGTCAGCTGAATCCTTAATCTTTGTAGAATTATCCGAGGAGGGAGGCGTCTTTTCCTCTGTCTTGGCCTTCCAGCTTCCCTCCTCATCATCTTCCTCTGAAAAAATAACAGTGATCAGGGCCTTGAAAATGGGCTTATTCGTCCTGCGTCGGTAGTGAAAATTTGCTGATTGAACCGAATTGTTGATGGCTGAACCAGAGTACTCTGAGTCGAAAGAGGGAGGCGACGCATAGGCCAAGGGAGAGATGTGCCGCGGGCTGGATTTGCCCCTTCCTCCTGTGCCTCCCCGCTGCCCTGAATTGCGCCCACGGCGAGGAGTAGCACAAGTTCGGGGAGCCATAGTAGAAACCGAATAATCAACTGCTCCCTGAGGAATGTGCCGAGCTTTCAGATTCCCACGTCCTCCTGTAGAATTGCCGGTGGAGAGCGTCTGATTCAAGAAGTTCCCCCGATGGCCATGCATCCCAACAGCCAACCTTAAAACCTCCCTTGAATACTGTGAGCGAACAACAAGAACTGGACAGGGAATGGTCTCGAGGGTGGGCTTGCTGCCCTCAGAGCCTCCCTCCTCAACACTGGACTGAACTGCACACCTAACAGTGCTTGAGCCGAACTGCAAACAGAATAGAAGGAATGTTTTCGCCATCCTGAGATATCGAGCTGCTATTCCTTGGGAACTTGATCGCATTGATGGGCAATTAAGTCCCGTAAATGATCTTGGGGCAGAGGCCAGCCCAGAACCTGTTAACACCACCTGTCTGAGGCGTGGCCTCCTGTACGCTGCGCGTGGGTGACGCATGGAACTTAAATGCGAGGAATGACACCCGCATCCGGGTGATCTTGAGCCTTCATCTGAGTATCGTTCCTTAGTATCTCCTGAAAGGTGGACCATTCTGTCTCCGAGACATTACCCTGAAGTAATCCTTCAAAATGGTCCCTCCCCCTATCCACTCCTAAATTAGCCAAGAAATCTGCTAGTTTATTCCCTTCACGCCTGATGTGTTTGAAAGCTATTGCTTTGTTGTCCCTTAGCCATAATTGAAGAAGCTCAAGCCTGGTTACCATTCTCCAGCTCCTACTGACTTTCTGAGACTCTGTTCCTTGTTGAATCTTGTTCGCCATATTGATTATGATTTGGGAATCCCCTTCGACTATCAGGGGAGTGTGTCCCTCCTTTTGGGCGATGTTAAGTCCTCTCCAGAGTCCTTCCAGTTCAGCCACATTGTTTGTATTCCATCCTATGGAGCCAAAGAAGACTTTGAGCTCTTGTCCCTGATGATTTCTTATTACTCCTCCATATCCTATGGTTCTAGGATTTCCTTTTGAAGCCCCGTCAAAGTTGAGCATGTACGTATTGATGGGCGGAGGGGACCAAATTGTGGGGATATCCTGCTGTCTAACAGAGTTGCCTGGAAGAAAGTTGGAATATTGTAAATGGATTTGCCAATTATTCCAAATCGCTTGCTCCTTGTTATTGGACGGGAAATCCTCCTGGGACCAACATTTAGTGGATAGTGTTTCCTAAACGTTCTTGTTTATAATCATCCATACTTGCTGCCCATCCATTGAATGATTTTTGAAGATTCTACGATTTCGCTCTTTCCATAGGTTCCACATTATGATTCCCGGGATTATTTGCCAGAGCGTGTTGAGAATGTTTCTTTGATAGGGCTTCTGAGGCCAATTGCGTATGGTGTTGTTTAAATCTCCTATCACACGGCCTTCCTTTTGGCAGTGAAATGAGACTCTCTCCCATATTCTTCTGCTAAAAGTACATAATTGCATAAGATGAACAGCCGATTCCTCCTCCATTTTGCAATTGATACATATTGAGGGGCCTTCAAATTTTCTTTTCCTGAGATTATCCCAGGTGAGAATCCTGTTGTGAGACAGGAGCCAAAGGAAGGTGGAGATCTTTGGCCATATGGGGGTGCTCCATATTTTCTCCCATAACTTGTCCTTGGTTAACTGGTCTTTGAGAATGATGTGATAAGCTTCTTTGGTTGTGTATGTACCTTTCTCTTCGTATCCCCACCTCAGTTTATCCTGATCTGTCTCTTTGAGAATCTTCCTCTTTTGAAGCTCTTCAGCTAGGGACCTTTGAACTGCCTCCGGACTGTCTGGTACAATTTCTTGTGCAACTCTCTGGATGCAGTGATCAGAATCATTATTGGGATTCCAGAATTGATTAACCTTTTCCTGTTGGTGAATATAATGCGCTGGCACTTCTTGGATTGTATTGGCCAGACATGGGAGTTGCTGCCAGGAATCGGTCCAGAAACGTGCTGTGACACCGTCCTTCACTTCCCAGAAGCTATGTTTTTGGATGAGATCTCTGTGCATTATCGCTGAACTCCATATTGTTGAACCTTTGCTTGATTCCGTCATTCGTATACGCTCCTCCAGAGGTAGATTGTTGGCATATTTCGCTGTCCAGAATCTGGCCCATAATGTTCCTAGATAGGATAACCATTTCCACCATATTTTTGCTCCCATGATCGCATTTCTATGTTCGGGATCACGGAGACCAATTCCCCCTGCCTTCTTCGGGAGACATGATTTCTCCCATTTGACTAATGCCCATTTCCTGTTAGGTCCAGTATTGCCCCATAAGAAATTTCGTTGCAATTTTTTAATGGCTTTTAAAACCCACTTTGGTGCAGCCAGTATTGAAAATAAGTATAATGGCATGGATTGAAGTACCGCCTTGATTAGCACTAGTCGGCTGGCCATATTTAGAGAGCGGTGAGTCCAGAGGAAGAGTTTGGCTTCCAGCCTTTCCAGTAGAGAAGTCCAGGATGAGTGTTTCTGAGCAGAAGCTAGGAGGGGGGCGCCTAGGTATTTGGAGGGAAAAGAGGCAATGGAGAAGCCTAAAATTCGAGCTATGGCTCGCTGAGTAGTTGGGTGAGTATTAAAGAAGAATATCTGGGATTTGAATTTATTAATAAGAGCGCCAGAGGCTTCAGAGAAGTTGTTAAGCAGAGTGTTTAGAGATCGGGCTTCTTGGACAGAGGAGTGGCCAAAGATCATGTTGTCATCTACAAATTGCTGATGGGAAATGGTTGGAGCACCAAGGTTGATGCCTTTGAGAGCTTGGGACCAGATCGCTGAGTTAAGGCTTCTTCCCAAGCCTTCCGCCATTATGATAAACAAGAACGGTGACAGAGGATCTCCTTGTCTCAATCCCCTTGAGGGACGGAATGTTGAGGAGGGAATCCCATTAATCAAGATTGAAAAGAAGGAGGAAGAGATAAGATTCATGATCCATCTAATCCATGCATTGGCAAAACCGAAAGCACTTAAATTTTTTTGCATGTAATCCCAGCTTATACTATCGAAGGCTTTAGATAGATCAATCTTTAGAAGCATACCTGGTTTTTTTGAATGTTTGAGAGAATGAATTATCTCATTAGTGAGAATTATTCCGTCTGTAATTTGCCTTCCTTCGACGTATCCGGACTGCTCTGGGGAGATGATGATGGGGAGCATCGGTTTTAATCTTAGCGCCACTACCTTTGAGACAATCTTGTAAATGATATTGCACAGGGCAATGGGCCTGAATTTGTCAGGGGAGTTGGACTCCTCCGATTTAGGTATTAGAGCTATGAAAGTTGCATTTAGGCCTGGATACATCCATCGCATGCTGCGTGATTCTTCTACAACTTGCCACACTTCCCATTTGATTAATTCCCAGAAGTGTTGGAAAAAGTTTGAAGAGAAGCCATCGGGACTCGGAGCTTTTCCCTCTTTTAAAGATTTTACAGCAATTTCTACCTCCTGGAGACTAATTGGTTTGAGAAGCAGGGAATTTTGCTCCTCTGTTATCAGCCGCAGAATATGCCCTATGATGCTATCTATGGCCGCATCTCTGTTGATGTTTGGCTCTTGACTCATTTCTTTAAAATATCGTAGGAATTCCTTTTCTATTTCTTCCTGAGTCTCCATTTTTGCTCCCTGGGCATTGGTAACCTGTGAGATTTGGTTTCGCATTCTCCTTTGCACTGTGGTTCTGTGGAAGAACTTGGTGTTCTTCTCCCCCTCCTTCAGCCGTCGGATTCTGGATTTCTGCCTCCATAGAACTTCCTCCTGTCTCTCTCGCTCCAGAAGTTTTTCTTCCATTTCTTGTTCTTTTAGCGATAGCTCCGCTGATCGCCCTTCTAGGATTAATCTTTGCTGAATATTTTTAAGTTCTTGGAGAAGCTTTTCCTTTTCCTTAAAAATATTGCCAAAGGTGTTTTTATTCCATCGCTTTATTTCTCCCTTGAGCAACTTCAATTTTTTTTGGAATCTTTCCATTTTGGAGTTCTCAATCGGATTACAATTTTTCCATGTAGTGTTTATGAAGTCCTTAAAATCTGGATGGGAAAGCCAGAATGCTTCGAATCTAAAAGGTTTTTTGATATTATTACCTGGCCTGTTCCAGAGCAGCTCTATAGGCCAATGATCCGACCCTGAGAATGGTATGATGTGGGCTGTGAATTCTCCTCCTACATGGACTGCGTTATCTGAGATCAAGAACCTGTCCAGGCGGGATGCTATTTGCATGGGAGCCACACGTTTGTTCGTCCATGTGTAAAGGCCATTTGCTGTAGGTAAATCGATGAGCCAGTTACTTTGAATAAAATCTTTTAGAAGTGATCCATCCCTGTTGGTTCTGCAGCGACCGCCGAGCTTTTCCTCTAATGAAGCTATCATGTTAAAATCTCCTCCTGTCACCCATAGCGGATGCATCTTGTCTATATTAAGCTGCGCTATTGAGTTTAGAATTGCCGCTTTCTACTGCGTTTCTTGTGGGAAATAAACATTCGTGATATGGCCATAAATGTTTGTGCCCAGAAGATGAAAAATAGCCTGAATAAAGTTTTTATTAGCGTGTATATTTTCTAGATGTATCTTCTTTGCATCCCATAAAATTGCGATTCCACCTAAAGCCCCTTGCACCTCTACAGCTGTGACTTGACCTACAGGCCATGCTTTGGCTGCTGCTTTTTCCAAAATATTTGACATGCATTTAGTCTCCTGTAGAAATAGGATTGTTGGTTTTTCTTCCATGATCAAGTTTTTTAAGAGTTTCCCTTTCCTGGGGCTATTAAGCCCTCTTATGTTCCAAGATATTAGCTTCATTCAGAGGGTTTTGAGTTGGTGTTGAAATACTTGGTGAGTTTGGCATATCTGCCAGACTCGGCCAAGACTTCTCCAATCTTGATTGTTCGTTCCAAAGCTGTTTTCCTGCCCCTTTTTTTGCTGTCTTTGGATGCAAATTTTCCATCCCATTTGCTGCCTGTTTGTACTCCTAGGGAGTATTTCTTTTGGGCGTTGTTTAGTATTTCCACTAAGTTGTCGACTTGTGTTTCAGGGATTTTATCAAAGTTGCCTGATTTACAAGCTTGTTCCAGACCCAGAATGTCAAATTCCCCAATATCAATTGATTCACTGTCGTCTTCCATGAAATGTGTTTCTTGCAGATTTTCTTCTGCCTCCTTCCCTTTGTTCTTGCTCTGTGAGGGATTGTCAATGTCCATAGCCGGATTGCTCCAGGTTTCTGAAACCGGATGAGTCTTTTCGCTTTGCTGGTTCAAATTTGATTTCTCCTGCGTGGTTGCATTGGGTATTGGCTTTTCCTTGCTTGGTTCGTCCTGAGTTTCCGTGTTTGCTAGCACCCCGAAACTGTTGCTTGTAGAGGGTTTGGAGTTCGCCTCTGGCGTAGTTTTTGGAGGTGCATTCGTTTTCTTGCTCCCGCGCCTTCTGTTTGTCACTTTGGTAAAGCCATCCTGCTGTTGTGGTTCTTGATTCGTTGGAGTTTCCGCCTTCTTGTTCAGAGGACAGTCTCTGAAGAGGTGTCCTATAACATGACATTTCCTACAGCGAAAGGGCACCTGCTCGTAGTCAATCACCTGGATCCAATCATGATCTTCATGGAAGAGTCTCACCATATCTAGCAATGGTTGCTTTAGATCCATGTAAACACAGATCCGGGCATAAGAGGCATATGCCGTATATCTCACAGTTTTGGTTTCTTCTGCCACTTTCACAAAATCTCCTATCACCGATCCAATAGATTTTAAAGAGTCCTCATCCCAATATTCCCATGGCAGCGAATATAATCTGATCCATACGGGGGCATAACTTAGGTCTTCCTTATCTGGGTTAAAGTGGGCTACCCATTCTCTGAGGTAGAGCCCTGCAGAGTTGAAAAAATATGGCCCCCCATCGAATACCCTGTTTCTGTCTTCCAAGTAGTTAAAAATAGCTGTAAAAAATCCCTTTGGACCTAAGAGGAGGGTTATTTCACCTTTTGGCCTCCATTTGCTGTTTATCCAGCTTCTTAGTGCCTTTTCATTAGGCCAGAAACCCATAAATTTTCCTATGAGAGCGTGGTCTCTCATGTATTGTATTCTTCCATTTATTCGGTCGCTGGGCAGTTCAACTTCTGGCCTATGATTAGCAACAGGTTTACAGGTGGAAGAACTAACCTTTGGATGCTCATTTGGAGCTTGAGGATCCACCGAGTTCTGCGTTTCCTCTGTGGATTTGTCTTGATTTGCTGAGTCGTTGCTCGAGTTACCCTCTGGTCCTTGCTGGCTTCCGTTAAAGGGCGGAAACGCTGCCCCATCCCCCTGCGGGGGTACCATTGGGACCGCCTGATCAGCCGGCGTCCTGAAAACGCACGCTGCCACTGTCAAATCTGAATGCACAGTGCAGAAACCCTGCCGCCGCAGGTTTACCGGAATGCAGAAACCCTAGCTGCTGCTAGGTACCATCGCTCGCCTCCCTGACCTGCCGGGAAAATGTATCATTACATAACAATAATCACTTCTCATGTGATTGTTATTTGAATATGTGTGTTTTAAATATTATTGGTTCATTGTTTTGTGAATGAATTCTCTCACAAGTTAAAGAATATTAGAAGTGACTATAAGCATAATAAGAAAAAGAAAAAAGAGTTTCTTAATTACTGATTCATGCCCCCCCACCTCTCAACAATTCATTATTCCAACAATTGGTATCAGAGAAAAGATCCTTCAACAATAGTTTAAACATTGGAAGGTAGATCTATAAGGAATTATGTCTAAGAAAGAGAGTCAAGAATCTTACTCAAGTAGAATACTAGTCTTTGATGGGACCAACTATGATTTTTGGAGAAGAATAAGTAGATGAAGGAATATTTACAACTTGCAGAGCAAGGTATGTATAACTACGATAATGAGGAGTATGCCTATAAAAAACAAAAGCTTGAAGAAGCTATCAAGAGTAAGGGAAGTATAGTTCTTTTACTGAAAGAAAAACAAGGAAATTGTGAGAGACTGGAAGAGGAGAATAAGCATTTGAAACCGGAGGTGCTCAAGTTAAAAAGGGATATGAGCTCATAGATATGCAAAGATGATATTCTATCTTTGAAAATTGAGCTCGAGGAGGCAAAATGAAAAGAAGAAGTTCTTCAAGACCTGATTCAAGAATGGGAAGAGACTATTAAAGTCTTGAAGCAAAGCTTGTCTATCTAAGAAATGATCTTGAGAAAACAAAGACCGAGAAGGTTCTAAATGAAAAGTTTGTTGAAGGAACAAGGAAACTAGATCAATTCTTGAATAATCAAAGGCCTTCAGGAATCAAAACCAGTCTGGGATACTCCAAGACACAAGAATATTCTATTGGGAAGATAAAATTTAGGTCCACAAGATTCGAAGAACCACAAAGTCATGGTAAGAAGCATCATGAAATAATTAATGAAGATAAAAGAGCAGTCATACAAAGAGGAGATCTTCATTGGAGAATGAACCAATCAGTTAGACGACTAAGGTATTTTCATGGTCAATCTCATAATTGATCCAAATGCAAAATGTCATCAACCCATGGTATTCATCCACCCATGGAATTTACCCATGGTATTGTAAGTGGCATCCACCCATGGTATTTATCTACCCATGGTATTGTAGGTGACATCCACCCATGGTATTCATTCACCCATGGTATTTTCCCATGGTATTGTGACATCCACCCATGGTATTCATTCACCCATGGAATTTACCTGTGGTATTGTAACAGAAAAATACTATAAGTAACAAGTCACATGTTGTAAAAGGACAATTTGTTCACCACAATGTAGCTTTTAAAAAATGCTATAAGTTTCAAGTTTTGAAGCAATATTTAACAAACTTCAAGCATGTGCTATGTCCTCCATGGAGTATTTTCTTGGGCCAAGTGGGAATAATTTTTCTTTTTCATTTTTTTGCAGGAATGTTTTTGGGCAGTGAGTTTGTAGATATGATTTGGAATTTTTGGTGAAAATTTTGCAAAAAATAATAACAGATCTAGATTCCTTGTGAAAAATACCAAGATTCAAAAACAAATTGGCCGAATCAGATTTTGGATGAGGAAGATATCGTTGATTTAAAATAAACTATGTTGCAGAAATGTTTCTAACGACAATTCGTGGACGAAAACTCTCATATCTTTTTTTTTTTGCAACTTTGGTGCATAATTTCAGAATCATGACTGTATATCTAATCTCCTCCCGGAAAATGTCTGAATTTAAAAAAAAATAGGTCGAATTGGAGTTCGGATGTGGGAGATATCATTGATTTTAAGTCAACTATTTTTCAGAACTTTTGTGATGGAGGAAAAGTTGCAGCGCGAATATGAGATTCTAGAGTGCCCAGATAAGGATTTCCAACACTGAGTTATGTCCATTTTAATTCTAGAGCAACATTCAGAGCGATTTAATTTTGGAGACATGCCCTCCACCCTACTTTAGTATGCACCTAGTTCACATTCATCAGTTTCAGCATAGCAGCATTTCGGCTTGAGTTATTTGGAGATCTGCCCTCCCACCCCAGGCTCTGTAGGCACTTGGTACTTCATCAACAACCAACATCATGATTATGGGTCGAGCGCACAAATTCCTTGTCATCAAATTCCATTTGCTAGGCCGAACACTCTTAATATCACAGTTGGTCACAAGCATTACATGGTATCTCTATGCTCAAATCTTCGTTTGTCATGGTTATGGGTCATCCACAAACCCACACTTCATCATAGTCCATTTGATGGATGCACATTGTCAGTATCACAGTTGGTCACAAGCATTACATGGTATCTCTATCCTCGGATCTTCGTTCATCATGGTTATGGGTCATCTACAAACCCACACTTCATTGAAGTCTATTTCCTAGGTGTTGGGCAGCGAATCCCCCCATAATGAGTTTTTTGAGGCTTTTAGCCCGAATTTTGGTCAAAAGTAATATAAGACCCCATGAAATGTGGGTGTGGAGCGTGAGAGTCTAGGGTTGTCCACCCTAAAATATTGTAATTTAATATAGTGTGTCGGCCTACCCATGGTCCGTGGATCATGGGAATGTATAAATAGAGCGAGGCTCTAAGTGTAAAAGTTAGTTTTTGGTGAGAGTTGATCTTAAGTAATATGGGTTTTGGAATGCGATATTCATTCTAAGTCTGTAAGTCCGAGTCTTGGGTTGTAGGAGTAGGAAGAGGCTCTACAGCTGTGTGCATAGAGGCCTGGTAGAGTTCGCAGCTGTGTGCGCAGACCCCTGTAGTTGAGTGCACAGGGCGGAGTTGGGATTGTAACAGAATAGAAGTTTAATAGAAGTGAAGTTGATTCTGAAATATTGTCCATCTATTCGTAGATCTGTATGTTTATGCTTATGTTGTATGTTTATGCATCTCCTTACAGTTTATGATTGCGCACACTTGTTATGAATATTGAATGATTGATAAGGATATTGGGCCCACAAAATTAATGTAAAATCTATAATAATAACACAGTAAGGATAAAGGATCTAGACCATGCCTCTTCACGCTCTTTTTAGAGCTACGTGAAGGTCAAACAACTGTGCAAAGCAGTGCAAGTGCACAGGATCGGTTCGCGAACTTCCCTGATTTCATCAAGACATCCCTAGGGTGTAGAAACCTGCTTCCAACACCTTCCCATACTACCTCGAGTGAGACCTCAGTTTGTGCACCACGGAATGTTGCTGAAAGGGCCAGTAGTTTTAGGATTTGTTTGGCTAAATCAGTTTTGAATCTGGGTCAGGCCCCAACAAGCCAACAAATGGTTCCGTTGCTGGGAACGAGATCTTCCTAAGGGATGTATGATGTCGGAACATTGGAACCCTATGAGGAAAGAAATTGAAGGGTGTTTGGATAAAAAACTTCACGAGTTCATGGCACAGGAAAACATAACTCCATAGATATCCGAGAAGAGGTGGTTGGATTGCTACATATATACGGAAATCCACAAGATCTTCTTCGCATCCTTCTCTTTAGAGCTATATGATTGGATTGTGAGGTTAGTCGATAGCCAGGGAAGGTATACGTTCGATCAACTGGTAGTGTGGACTCTGGAGTTAGTGCGCAGGCTAGAGGCATCAAAAGACAAGATCCCGCAGGCCATGGACCATTCGCTCGATAGAATAATAGGAGGCTTTATCACCGAATTTGTGATAGACACCACTGTCAGCTACAACGAAGCAGAAAGACATTTTCTCAAGGGACAGCGAGGTAAGTACATTAAATCTTTGAATACTTGGATTAAGATGCTGTTATGTGAGAAACAGGTGATGCCAATACATTAAAGTTTGGGACGACATGGAGTAGAAAGGTCTACAGAGGTAGCGGGAAACTATGAAACGGTCCTTTAATTTCACCTTCATGAGAGAGTGAGGAAGAGATCGCTCGGGTCTCTTTGAGGAGTGTGGTTGGTTTGATAAGGTAGCACATTCCACAGTTACCATCTCCACTTACGCCACCACTCGCATCACCTCCTTCTCCTCCATCTTCGCCCACACTACCTCCACCAAACTAGCAGTTTAGTATGGTGAGCACAATTAAGCTACCCGTATTTAGAGGAGTAATGAATGAGGAACTAGATCAGTGCTGGTTCATGGCAAGAGTAGTGTGGGAAGCATAAGGGGTTACAGATGGTAACATTAAGAAGGCTACATTGGTACGTGCGCTGCAAGATCGTGCATTGATGTGGTAAATCAAGCACTCAAATGATCACCCAAATGCAGCAATAACGGAGATCTAGAATGCGCTAAATAAAGAATTTAGTCGGCCAAAATCAAAGATGCAGTCAATCATCACATTTAAGGAGATCGCAATGCTTCTAGGTGAGACCCCATGGGATCTGGATCAGCTCTAAAGATTACAATCCGCGAGGCTAATATGACACTAGCAGATGTGCAACACCGCATGTGGTTTGTGGTGTCTTTGACACCCCACCTGAGGACGACACTATCATAGTAGAAGCTTTCAACCCAGGCCGAAGCATTGGAAATGGTGATGAGGTTGCATGAAACATCGATACTAGATCCAGGCCTAGGATTTTAATAAATTCATGTGCAGCTATAGAATCTCTACCTAGAAATGCAAAGATTGAAGTAGGATAGGGCACCACAGCTGGAGGCGCGCGAGGAAGTGTTGTGTACAAAATGCAAAGACGAGGGCCACGATAAGGATCACTGTCTAGTATTTGTGAACTACTTGGTATGAGGGGGCCCAATCCCATTGAGACCGGAGGCACAAGCAGGGCCAAGTGTGACACCCTGCTATGGTGTGCGATTTGTCAGATAGGAGGAAAACACACAACATATAATTTTCAGCTGTTACAGAAGTATACACAAACTCCACAGTAACTGTTTTGTAATTTTTGTAGGTTGGTGGGCCACGACGAGCGTACTTGGCACAGCTACAAGTTGATGATGGATCGGATCCCAACCTATAGAATGTATATCGAAACGCGAGGCCTCGAACTAGCCGTGGGGATGGCGTGCGTTGGATTTTAGGGGTGAGGTCAAGGATGAGGGGTAATGGGGTAGGAAGGGGCCATGGGCAATTAATCTGTTACAATTGTGGAGGAGTAGGGCACTACGCTCGTGATTGTACCAACCTGATGAGACTATCTTGTTCCTACTATGCTTAATTCGATCATGAAATAGTAGATTGTCCTATGTTGATCGCGTAGATTCTCAAGAAAGGGGTACTTCAGCCTACTCCAACACAAAATATTCAAATGATGAGGTCTGAACCACGCGAAGAAGACCCAAATGTGAATGTGGTGCTTAGAAGTGGTGCAACCACAGGGGAAGATAAGGGGAAGCAGCTCGAGGAAGATACATGGGTTCGAAAGGCTCCTACAAAGGAACCTAAGTTTGACTTGGAATGCACAAAGGAGACATTTATGGGAGCTAAGAAGAGCTTCATGGAGGTCTCTACTTCAGGGAGTAAGGATCAACCAGAGACAGGGATGGATCCCTCTATGATAACTATATTTTTAGAGACATGCATGAAATTGTTGTGCAATAATAAGGTGGCTAAAGGACTACAGGAGTTGATAACTAGGTGCACAGGGTCAGGGGAACCACACGTAGTATAGAAACTGGGAAAGCATGCATTGTGCACCAGGAGGGAAATGAGATTGATGGCACAAATTGGTGAATATGAAATGGATTAGGTAATTCTAGACCTAGGTTCGGATGCGAAAATGTTACCAAAGCAGACATGGGAATGCATGGGTAGGTCCACATTGTAGTGGCCCCCTATTCAATTACGGATGGCGAACCAACAAAAGATCTTGCCCATGTGGAGGTTGCGAGGGATAACAGTTGATATCGAGCGCGAGAACGTAGACGGACTTTGAGGTGATACAGATTGTTGATGACAACAACCCTTACCCCGCGTCACTAGGAATAGACTAGACCACTAATATGAATGGAGTCATTAACCTGAAGAAGTGTAAGATGATATTTGAGAAAAAGTCTCTACACGTAGTAGTTTTGCTAGATCCAACTGAAGGAGTGTGCTACACTGAAGCTATGCGCAACAATGGCAGCGATGATGAGTTGGATTGCATTTACTAGATAATGGTGCAAGACCAGGTTCGGGTAAACTTGACTGCAGATGGGAGAATCTCATGGGAGTGTGACAGTTTCTATACTTTGGATTCAGATGAAGAAATAGAACGCTGGCAAAACTTCTTGCATGAAGTAACAATGCTGAATTGCAACATGATGATTAGATTACTGAGGTGCGTGACGACCGAAGCAAGGGAACTGCCAACACATGATGGGGTAACAACAGTGGATGAGTTCTTGGACAAATTTGAAAGCACAGTACCAAAACGGTAGTGGCACGATGCGCTAGAATGGGCGTTCCACACGACACCCACATGATGGTGCAGTACACATCAGAAAACTATGGGGAACTGGCACGAATGTAGAAGATATATGCACTTACGATTTGGAAGTCCCCAGTGACAAATGCGAGCCAGACAGCCAGACTGAAGTAGTTTGCATGATCACCTGTGTCGATGGGTGCAAACGTGTGCTGTGAAAACACCTCCCAGACTAAGGATCACAAATCAGAACCTGATGCTACAGCAGGGAAGGCTACACACTCCATAAATAGTCTATGACAGAGCACTCAAAAAGCTATGTGGAGTCATGAACAAAGTTCATCAAGCGAGACAAACTAATTGGGACCTGTGTGTACCAGCAGTCTGATGGGCCTATGGGTTCATGTGTAGGAACCTGAGCGTAGAAATGGTTCCAAAGATGACGAGCAGAGTTAAGGCCATAGCTTTGGGAAACAATCCTCACACAATCACTCCTATAATTGCGACAACGTATAGGGACTAGAGTGAAGAGATTATACAGCCACGCGAGGATGAACATATGCACATTCAAGAAGCCATTTACTGAGGGAACCATGACCTTCGCAAACTCGAAGAAGATCGAGTACGATTGAAGCAGGAAAGAATATTAATGGATGCGGATATCAAAAAGTTGGAAACCAAAATCGTGCAAGCATTAGTGTTTCCAGAAGGACGGGGCTACATATGGGCAACCCTACCACAGTACTAGAAGATTGTCGCCAAGAGTTTTTGGCTATACTACCATGGCTGCGATCGCACCTTATCAGACAAAGTCACCAAGGAAGTGCATCGCATAAGGAAGAACGCAAGGCGTTGATGGGCACGAGGATAACAAAGGGAGGCCTACAGACTGGATTGAAAGGTGACTTGAAGCCTTGCACCAGTAGTGCGACCACCTGACTATCCGTAGGAAGCATAGTCTTAGTGCTCCAAGCAGTTGAAAGAGGGCATGGGGACTATAAATAACTCTGTATGGGAACTATGTGACACAGAAGTTGCGCATAGGATCAGTATGATGCACAGGTCACATTCGCGGACAAGGGAATGTGCTGCCACGCGGACAAGCTAGAAAGTGACCATTGGTTTCACTGTTCATGAAGACATCGAGGAGTGGATGGCGAGAAATTAAGACACAAAGTCAAAACTAGATTTGGGACTATCTGCCGCCAGTCTCGCATTAATGAGTCGGATCTGGGGGGAATGGTCAAATTTGAATGAAAAAGGGCCTATAAATCATAGGTGGCCCTCCACCGAACAACCCTTGAGATTTTGAAAATTAAGTTGTTGCATTATCAAGCGGGCATGAACCTAATGAATTTGGAGGTTGCAAGAGCAAGTCCATGGTTTGAAGCCTTGCCAAAGGATACACAGGATTCCCTGATCAAAATAATGTCAACAACCAAGGGAGCCATGTAGAGTTCTATGCCACTGGTAGGGAATGCACTAGAAATGCCTAAATCACCTTGGAAACTGAGGCCTAGGAAGGACCCACAGGTAGCAGGACTGGTGCATATGTCTCCGCAAAATCGATGGTTCGGCAAACTGTCGATGGAAGAAAAAGGTAAAACAGATAATATTAAGAGCGATGATGAGGAGGAGGGTCGTCAAACCTTTGTAGAAGAGATGGAACCCGAGGAAGAAATGACAGAAGACATCTAGCCAGTTCGCACCACAACAAAGCTTCCCAAGTATGTCCCTGCGCAGAAAGGGAGGGTAAAGATACCTAAAATTTGGATGCCATTAAAAGCACGCTCAGTACCTCGTTCCTCCCCAAGGGAGTTTTGTTTGAAGGGTCGGTTGTGGGCTGCATACCCATTATGACGTTTGAAGACTGGGACCTCACGGATAGCAACAAGTTCCCTCATTTGGAAACTAGCCAGCTAATGGAACAAAGCATGGAGGGGGTAGTTACAACACTGCAGCCACAGACATGGCTGCACGGGGTGGAGGAGGTTGGGCTACTACACCTCCTATCGATTTCACACTTCGATCCGACCCCAATCACGATATTTGTCATCAGGCAACTGCTTTTCCTGGTGCACGATTGGGACTTGTGGCTGGAGGAGCCCATTCCCATCACGGCGGAGCTCATTCATAGGATTTCTAGGCTTCCCTGTACAGGGAGGGACCCCACGGAAATAGCTGGAGCATGTGGAGACTTGGCGATTACAGAGGCCATGAAAAAGAAATATAAGTTGGAGAAAAAGCATAGGGGTTACATTATTACTAGTATTCAAAGCAAAGGGGTCAGTGTCGCTACCCAGTTGTTGGCAGGAAAGGTGATGAGAAAATGTTGTGGCAATGAGGTACCAGCAATGGTCATCGCGCTGGCCAAGCAATGTGTAGAAGGGGTACGGTTCAATTGGGCACATTTCTTCTGCGATGAGTTCCTGACGAACTGCAGGGAGGCCCAAGAGTAGGGTAAGATCTTCCACTACAGGTGGTTGCTCTTATCCATCTCGTTGGTTATAGGTGAATTTCCTGAGGGTAGTTAGTTTCCTCCCCTTGACCAAGACTGGACAGAGGCAGCAAAATACACATCGCTATGGGCGAGGAAGGATGCCACATGAATTCGAGAAACCAAGATCTTCTGGATACTGATGGAGGCAAGCATACGACTGTGGATGAACAGCTGGCCCTGCCTATCTACCTTGATGTACGACAGTCTGAAATGCTTTGTAGATTTTAAAGCAGATATGCACAATGTGTATATCAGGGCGCAAAAAAATCTAGAGGAAAAGTGGACCACACTCCCTTTCATCATAATAGATGATGTTGTTTTTGCAGTGCTCAACACATGGCCACCGAAATGGTGCACACCAGATCTGGTGGTGCATGATGAGACGAAGATTCAAAGGCAGAAGGTTGCTGCCAAGCTGCTAACACAACAGAAGTGGAACGAATAGCTAGCTAAAGAAGTACGGGCATCCCGGGAGGCAGTGAAGGCTGTCGCGGAAAAGACAACAATAGTAGTGACCACTACGACACAAGAAGAAAGAGGCCCGAACTTGACCTTAGGGCAAGGGGCAGATGATACGATGGAATTTGCAGACCCAAGCACCACCTATACACAATTGAAATTGTTGCATGCGACAGAATGAACTGGGCCGTGGAAGAAGACCAAGGCTTCCAAGTTGGATGGGGAGCCTATTACACTGATCGAGGGTGACCTATACAACATCGGCAACATAGTTCACGAAGTCACCAGGGAGGCACTCCAGGAGGCAATGACAGAGTAGTAGAATGTGTTCGGGGCGCTTAGGACACAACTCCAGGAACTTTAGGTGCAGCCCCCATAGCAGGGAATGGTAGCTGCCTACGAGGCTATGGGTACATTAGGAACTAAGCATTTGCTGTGGGCCAAAATGGCTAATACCATCACGTTGTCGGAAGGAGCACTGACAGTGGACAACACAGAGGACAAAGCGGAAATAGGCTGGCTCAAGGGACTTGGACTCAACTTGGCTTCCCTTCTGCAAGAGATATTATACCAGCTATAGGATGGAGCAACAACAGAGCTCTGCGCTAGGGAAGGATGCGTAATATAGATGCTTAGTGAACAACAAATCAATATTGAGCAGTTGAGCCTCCAACATGATGAAGCGGTAGCACAGACTCAGCACTTGGAGCAAATCGTCAAGGAAGCATGTCATTGCATCCCCAAACTAGAGATTGCAGCAGACTTACCAGTGGGTATATAGATCAACAAATTGGCCAGTGGATTCCGTGAGGTGAAGGAGGAAGCAATGAGGATCTAGTTGGACCTCAACTTGCAGCTCACAGAACTAAGGCTGAAGACGCAACCCTCTAAACCGCCAGAGGTCAGAGAGCAGGAGCACCGCGCCATTCAATTAGGGTTGGAAGCAATAGAGCATCCCATACAGGATTTCACAGGCTTGTTAGATCAGTCACTCATCACCCTCACTTCACTCCAGGAAGACCCAATGCTACAGCGGTTAGAGACAAAAGCGTGGGAGTTACAGCAGGCCTATGACAATGTCTGGGGGACCCCGCAAATAGTCACCCTTACTCAGAGACTGGCCAAGATGAGGGAGGCCCAAGCTCTAAAGGCATAGGTGGATGCTGCGGGTCAGAGAGAAGTAATGCTTAAAGAATGCATCCAGCCTTGGCTCAAGGAAGCATTCACGGTCACTGCCACGATTGAGGGGAAGCTGGCCCAGATGCAGGATACATATGCGAAAATGCAAGAGGGTGCCTCTGACAAGGATGCATCAGAGAGTCGAGCACAATTGATATAGCGAACAACAGAGGAATGTGTGGTAGACATCCACAAAGCACAGAATTTGTTGGATGGACTCCGAGCAAAGATCACCGCACTGGTCGAGGGACTTGAGACGAGTCACGATGATTGTGTTGGGGGCTTGTTGGGCAACCAATCCCCCCATAGCAATTTTTTAGGGCTTTATAGCCCGAATTTTGGTCAAAAGTAATGTAAGACCCCCCGAAATGTGGGTGAGGAGTGTGAGAGTCTAGGGTTGTCCACCCTAAAATATTGTAATTTAATATAGAGTGTGTTGGCCTAACCATGGTCCACGGACCATGGAAATGTGTAAATAGAGCGAGGATTTAAGTGTAGAAGTCAGTTTTTGGTGAGAGTTGATCTTAAGAGATATGGGTTTTTGAATGCGATATTCGTTCTGAGTCTGTAAGTCTGAGTCTTGGGTTGTAGGGGTAGGAAGAGGGTCTGCAGCTTTGTGCATAGAGGCTTGGTAGAGTCTATAGCTATGTGCGCAGACCCCTATAACTGAGTGCACTGAGTGGAGTTGGGATTGTAACGAAACATAAGTTTAATAGAAGTTAAGTTGATTATGAAATATTGTCCATCTATTCGTAGATCTGTATGTTTATGCTTCTATTGTATGTTTATGCGTCTAATTACAGTTTATGATTGCACGCACTTGTTATGAATATTGAATGATTGATAAAAATATTGGGCCCACAAAATTAAGTTAAGATCTATAATAATAAAGCAGTAAGGATAAAGGATCTAGACTGCCCCTCTTCACACTCTTTACCGAGCTACGTGAAGGTCAGACAGCTGCGCGAAGCAGCGCAAGAGCGTAGGATTGGTCCGTGAACTTCCATGACTTTATCAAGACATCCCTAGGGTGCGGAAACTTGGTTCGACACCCTCTCATACTACCTCAGGTGAGACCTCAGTCCGCGCAACGCGGAATGTTGTCGAAAGGGCTAGTAGTTTTGGGATTTGTTTGGCTAAATCAATTCCGAACCTGGGTCAGGCCCCAATAAGCCAACGCTAGGCTACACACTGTCAGTATCATAGTTAGTCACAAGCATTAGAGGATATCTCTATCCTTGGATCTTCGTTCATCATGGTTATAGGTTAACCACATAAAATTCTTCTCTTCAGTGGCTCTTCATATTCAACAAAGGCTTTGTGGGAGGGACCTTCACATGATGGGGACCATTGCTTATTAAGGAGGGAGGGATGATCTGAATGGAAAATGGCATCAACCCATGGTATTCATCCACCCATAGAATTTATCCATGGTATTGTAAGTGGCATCCACCCATGGTATTTATCCACCCATGGTACTGTAAGTGACATCCAACCAGGGTATTCATTCACCCGTGGTATTTTTCCATGGTATTGTGACATCCACCCATGGTATTCATTCACTCATGGAATTTACCCATGGTATTGTAACCAAAAAATACTATAAGTAACAAGTCACATTTTGTAAAATTACAGTTTATCCGCCACAATGTAGCTTTTACAGTTATTCTTCTTTTTAATAAAAAAATTCTTTGTAGTTTTGTTTATTGGGCATTCTTCTCTTTTTCTTCTGGAATTTCAATTTTTCAAATCTTGGGGACCTCCCCCCATGATCAAAATGGATTTTGGGGGAGAGGCCCCTAAGATCCGAAAAACTGAAATGCCATAAGAAAAAGAGGAGAATGACAAATAAACAAAATGACAAAGAATTTTTTTATTAAAACAGAAAATAATTGTAAAAGCTACATTCTGGCAAACAAACTATCCTTTTACAAAATGTGACTTGTTACTTATAGTATTTTTCAGTTACAATACCATGGGTCAATTCCATGGGTGAATGAATACCATGGGTGGATTTCACTTACAATTCCATGGGTGGATAAATACCATGGGTGGATGCCACTTACAATACCATGGGTAAATTCCATGGGTGGATGAATAACATGGGTGAATGAATACCATGGGTTGATGCTATTTTCCATTTGGATCATTCATCCCTCATTAAGAAGAAATGGTCTGCATTGTGTGAAGTTCCCTCCTATGAAGCCCTTGTTGAATATGAAGAGCCACTGAAGAGAAGGGTTTATGTGGTTAGCCCATAACCATGATGAACGAAGATTTGAAGATAGAGATATCCTGTAATGCTTTTGACCAACTGTGATACTGATAGTTTTCGGCCTAGAAAATGGACTTCGATGATATGTGGGTTTGTGGATGAACAATGAAAAATGAAAATCTGAGGATAAAGATACCCTGTAATGCTTGTGACCAACAGTGATACTAACAGTGTGCGACCTAGCAAATGGACTTCAATGACAAGGATTTTGTGCAGTTGACCCATAGCCGTGATGTTGGTTGTTGATGAAGTAGCAGGTGCCTACATAGCCTAGGGTGGGAGGAACGTCTCCAAAGAACCCAATCCGAATGTTGCTATGCTGAAACTGATGAATGTGAAGCATGTGCCTACTAAAGTGGGGTCGGAGGGAACATCTCCAAAGGAACCCACTCCGAATGCTGCTCCAAAATTAAAATGGACATAACTCGGTCAATATAGCTAAGAATATTTATTATAGGCTGTTATTGGAAATAGAAGGGCCATTTTTCATCTTCCCATATGTTGTAAATCCTTATCTAGGCACTCTAGAATCTCAGATTCGCGCTGCAACTTTTCTGCCACCACAAAAGTTCTAAAAAAATAACTGATTTTAAATTAGCGATATCTCCCACATCCATACTCCGATTCGACCCATTATTTTTTTGAGATTGAGCGATTTTTAAAGAGGAGCTCAGTTCTACAATCACTTTTCTAAAATTTAGAACGAAAATTGCAAAAAGAGGATAGGAGAGCCACCGTCCACGAATTATCGTCAGAAACATTTCTGCAACATAGCTGATTTTAAATTAGCGATATCTCCTCATCCGTACTCTGATTCGGTCAATTGTTTTTTTGAATTTGGGTATTTTTTGGAAAGTAATCTAGATATGATATTTGTTTTTGTAAATTTTGCACCAAAAATTTTAGATCCAATCTACAACATAGCCATTTTTTTTTGAATTTGGATATTTTTTCGCAAGGAATCTAGATCTAGAATTATTTCTTTTGTAAATTTTACACCAAAAATTTCAGATATGATCTGCAAACTTGTAGCCCAAAAAAATTCCTGTAAAAAAATGAAAAAGGAAAAATTCTTCCCAATTGGCCCAAGAAAATTCTCTGTGGAGGATGTAGCACATGCCTAAAATTTGTTGAATATCGCTGCAAAATTTGAAACTGAAATATGCATCAAATCCTCATTCCCATGGAATCATAACCTGCTCTGATACCACTGATCCGGATCTTGGGGGGAGGCCCCTAAGATCTAAAAGATTGAAATGGATTTTGTGGGAGAGGCCCCCAAAATCTGAAAAATTTGAAAAACCACAAATAATTTTTATTAGAATGGAGAATCACTGTAAAAGCTACATTGTGGCGAACAAACTATCTTTTTACAAAATACAACTTGTTACTTATAATATTTTTCTGTTACAATACCATGAGTATATTCCATGGGTGGATGTCACAATACCATGGGAAAATACCATGGGTGAATGAATACGATGGGTGGATGTCACTTACAATACCATGGGTGGATGCCACTTACAATACCATGTGTAAATTCCATGGGTGGATGAATACCATGGGTTGATGAAATTTTCCATTCGGATCATTCCTCCCTCCTTAAGAAGCAATGGTCCCCATTGCATGAATTTCCCTTCTTCGAAGCCTTTGTTGAATATGAAGAGCCACTCAATAGAAGGGTATGCGGTTAACCCATAACCATGATAAACGAAGATCCGAGGATAGAGATACACTGTAATGCTTGTGACCAATTGTGATATTGACAATGTGTGGCCTAGAAAATGGACTTCAATGAAGTGTGGGTTTGTGGATGACCCATAACCATGACAAATGAAGGTCTGAGGATAGAGATACCCTGTAATGCTTGTGACCAACTATGATACTAACAGTGTGCGGCCTAGCAAATGGACTTCAATGACAAGGATTTTGTGTGGTTGACCCATAACTATGATGTTGGTTGTTAATGAAGTAGCAGGTGCCTACATAGCCTAGGGTGGGAGGGCAGGTCTCCAAAGAACCCAAGACAAATTCTGCTATACTAAAACTGATGAATGTGAAGCAGGTTCCTACTAAAGCAGGGTGGGAGGGCATGTCTCCATAGGGAACCCGCTCTGAATGTAGCTCCGAATGCTGCTCTAGAATGAAGATGGACATAACTTGGTCAATATAACTCATAATATTTATTATAACCTATTTTTGGAAACATAAGGACCATTTTGCATTTTCTCATGAGTTGGAAATCCTTATCTGGACACTCTAGAATCTTAGATTCGCACTGCAACTTATCCGCCGTCACAAAAGTTCTGGAAAAATAACTGATTTTAAATCAACGATATCTCTCACATCCGAACTTCGATTCGACCCATTTATTTTTTGAAATTGAGTGATGTTTTGAGAGGAGCTCAGGTCTATAATCAATTTTCTGAAATTCTACACCAGAATTGTAAAAAAAGATAGGATAGCTGCTATCCACGAATTGTCGTCACAAACATTTCTACAACATAGTTGATTTTATATCAACAATATCTCCCTCATCCAGACTCTGATTTGGTCGATTTTCTTTTGAATTTAGGTATTTTTTTGCAAGGAATCTAGATATGATATTTTCTTTTGTAAATTTTGCACCAAAAAGTTTAGATTCGATCTACAAACGTTTCGCCCTAAAACATTCTTGCAAAAAAATGAAAAAAGAAAAATTCTTTTAGCTTGGCCCAAGAAAATTCTTTATGGAGGATGTAGCACATGCATGAAGTTTGTCGAATATTGCTACAAAATTTGAAACTGAAATATGCATCAAACCCTCATTCCCATGAAATCATAACCTGCTATGATACTACTGATCCGAATCTTGGGTGGAGTCCCTCAAGATCTAAAAGATTGAAATGGATTTTGGGGGAGAGGCCCCCAATGTCTAAAAAATTGAAAAACCACAAATATTTTTTTTATTAAAATGGAGAATAACTGTAAAAGCTACATTGTGTTGAACAAAGTGTCCTTTTACAAAATGTGACTTGTTACTTATAGTATTTTTCTATTACAATATCATGGGTAAATTTCATGGGTGAATGGATACCATGGGTGGATGTCAAAATACCATGGGCAAATACCATGGGTGAATGAATACCATGGGTAGATGTAACTTACTATACCATGGGTGGATGAATACCATGGGTTGATAACATTTTCCATTCAGATCATTTCTCCCTCCTTAAGAAGCAATGGTCCCCATTGCATGATGTTCCCTCCTGTGAATCCTTTTTTGAATATGAAGAGCCACTAAAGGGAAGGGTTTTATGTGGTTAACCCATAACCATGATAAACAAAGATTCGATGATAGAGATACCCTATAATGCTTGTGACCAACTGTGATACTGACCGTGTGCAGCCTAGCAAATGGACTTCAATGAAGTGTGGGTTTGTGGAAGACCTATAGCCATGATAAATGAAGATCCGAGGATAGAGATACCCTGTAATGCTTATGAACAATTGTGATACTAATAGGTGCAGCCTACCAAATGGACATCAATGACAAGGATTTTGTGTGATTGACCCATAACCGTGATGTTGGTTGTTGATGAAGTAGCAGGTGCCTACATAGCCTGGGGTGGGAGGGCATGTCTCCAAAGAACCCAAGCTGAATGCTGCTATGTTGAAACTGATGAATGTCAAGCAGGTTCCTACTAAAGGGGGGTGGGATGGCACGTCTCCAAAGGGAACCCACCCCGAATGCTACTCCAGAATTAAAATGAACATAAATTGGTCAATATAATTCAGAATATTTATTATAACTTATTGTTGGAAACATAAGGACCATTTTGCATCTTCTCATGTGTTGGAAATCCTTATCTGGTGACTCTAGAATCTCAGATTCATGTTGCAACCTTTCCACTATCACAAAAGTTCTGAAAAATAACTGATTTTAAATTAGAAATATGTCCCACATTTGAACTCCGATTCAACCCATTTCTTTTTTGAAATTGAGTGTTTTTCGAGAAGAGCTAAGGTATTCTACCCAAAAATTGCAAGAAAATATAGGAGAGACATTGTCCACGAATTGTCATCAGAAACATTTCTGTAACATAGCTGATTTTCAATTAACGATATCTCCC
Source organism: Pinus taeda (assembly GCA_000404065.3). Lineage (NCBI taxonomy): Eukaryota > Viridiplantae > Streptophyta > Pinopsida > Pinales > Pinaceae > Pinus > Pinus taeda. The sequence goes on from APFE030624183.1 coordinate 537,169, forward strand.
TCATCTGGACTTCGATTCAGCCGATTTTTATTTTTTTTTGAATTTGGGTATTTTTTCACAAGGAATCCAGATATGATATTTGTTTTTGTAAATTTAATACCAAAAAGTTCATATCTGATCTGCAAAATTTTCGCCCAAAAACATTCCTGCAAAAAAATGTAAAAATAAAAAATTCTTTTCACTTGGCCCAAGAAAATGCTCTGTGGAGGACGTAGCACATGCTTGAAGTTTGTTGAATATTGCTGCAAAATGTGAAACTGAAATATGCATCAAACCCTCATTCCCATGGAATCATAACCTGCTTTGATACCACTGATCTGGATCTTGGGGGAGGCCCCTAAGATATAAAAGATTGAAATGGATTTTGGGGGAGAGGACCAAGATCTGAAAAATTGAAAAACCACAAAGATTTTTTTTATTAAAATGGAGAATAAAGGTAAAAGCTACATTGTGGCGAACAAACTATCCTTTTACAAAATGCAACTTTTTACTTATAGTATGTTTTTGTTACAATACCACGCGTAAATTCCATGGGTGAGTGAATATCAAGGGTGGATGTCACAATACCATGGGAAAATACCATGGGTGAATGAATACCATGGGTGGATGTCACTTACAATACCATGGGTGTATACCACTTACAATACCATGGGTAAATTCCATGGGTGGATGAATACCATGGGTTGATGACATTCTCCATTCGAATCATTCCTCCCTCCTTAAGAAGCAATGGTCCCCATTGTGTGAAGTTCCCTTCTGCGAAGCCTTTATTGAATATGAAGCCACTGAATAGAAGGGTTTTATGTCGTTAACCCATAATCGTGATAAATGAAGATCCAAGGATAGTGATACCATGTAATGCTTGTGACCAACTGTGATACTAATAGTGTGCGGCCTAGAAAATGGACCTCAATGAAGTGTGGGTTTGTGGGTGACCCATAACCATGAAAAATGAAGATCCGAGGATAGAGATACCCTGTAATGCTTGTGACCAACTGTGATACTAACAGTGTGCGGCCTAGCAAGTGGACTTTGATGACAAGTATTTTGTGTGGTTGACCCATAACCGTGATTTTGGTTTTTGATGAAGTAGCAGGTGCTTACATAGCCTAGGGTGGGAGGGAACGTCTCCAAATAACCCAAGTTGAATGATGCTATGGTGAAACTGATGAATGTAAAGCAGGTGCCTACTAAAGAGGGGTGGGAGGGCAAGTCTCCAAAGGGATCCGCTCTGAATTCTGCTCTAGAATTAAAATGGACATAACTCGGTCAATATAACTCAAAATAATTATTATAACATGTTTTTAGACACATAAGGACCATTTTTCATCTTCCCATTTGTTGGGAATCCTTATCTAGACACTCTAGAATCTCAGATTCGCGCTGCAACTTTTTCGTCGTTACAAAAGTTTTAAAAAAATAACTGATTTTAAATCAGTGATATCTCCCACATCCACACTCTGATTCGACCCATTTATTTTTTGAAATTAAGTAACTTTTCGAAGGGAGCTTAGGCCTACAATAAAGTTTCTAAAATTTTGCACCAAAATTGTAAAAAAGATAGGAGAGTCGCCATCCATGAATTGTTGTCAGAAACATTTCGGCAACATCGCTGATTTTAAATCAATTGTATCCCCCTTATCCGGACTCTGATTCAGCTAATTTGTTTTTTGAATTTGGGTATTTTTCGCAAGGAATCCATATATGATTTTTTTTTTTTTTTTTTGTAAAATTTGTACCAAAATGTTGAGATATGAATTAAAAAAATTTCGCTCAGAAACATTTTTGCAAGAAAATGAAAAAAGAAAAAGTCTTTCCACTTGGCCCAAGAAAATGTGGAGGACGTAGCACATGCCTGAAGTTTGTTGAATATTGCTGATCTGAATTGGATGCTCAAACAATTCCATGATTGTTAAGAATGAATGACAGACTTCGAAAAATCTTATAGGTATCAAAAATAACCTTTGAATAATGGTAATTTGTAGCCAACAGGGAATAACGAGGACCTTCGGTCAAAGCTCGCTGATCGTTGACCCATGGAGACCGCACATGGCACAAAAATGGAAATTGGGAAGCTGAGATCCAGAAATGGCATATCGCTGGGCAAAACTCCTCAAGAAGGAAAGGCCCCGAGTTCTCATCACAAGGGAAACCAAAAAATCGTGGGAAAGCGCTAAAATCGACAAGGCAGGTCTCGCGCTCAAAACCAACTGGAATATCGAAGGCATTTCGAGTGATAAGAGGGTTTGGCCAAGGACCCAACGATTCCATACACCGAGTGACGTGTGTCCGACGAGGAGAGAGAGAAACTACTTACTTCGCGGATTAATGGTCGAGCAACTCAACCATGCGATATGAGCGAAGACCGTAGGATCTGGGGGCTCCAGATCAATGGTAGAGGTTTAACCCGATGGATGACCAGACTTGAGGGAGAAATAAACTACGACGCATAAGATTTGAATTCCGATTTGACCGATGAATCAACAGAAGGATCCATTTTGCAGGCATCTGGGAAATAATAGAAAAAACGATTGTTCAGGAAGAGCTGAGACTCAGTTCGCAAGGAGATAGGTGGCCATTTCTCTATGAAGCATTACGTAGCAATGATGATGTAGGGTAGAGGAGCCTGAGTGGACAAAGGTAGGTGATCTAGAGAGCTGGGAAGCTGAAATGAACAATCAAAGGGATGAACTAGCTTTAAAGCCATGATTTGGCAGAGACAGGAGACATTGAGGCAGATAAGCAGTGAAGAAGGCGAAGGATGAGAGACACAGAAAGAGAGGAAAAATTGCAGAGGACAGATAAGTCGAGTTGACCATCAAAGTAAGGGTAGCATCGAGTAGATAGAGACCAATTGAGTTTGAAATTCGGTAAGGGGAGTCTGTGAAATCTAAGGAGTTGGGAATTCCAAGTGCCATCCTATTGATCATCCTCTATCAAGTAAGACTCAGATTGAGCTCCTTATTGTAATACTTTGCTTTAAAAACATAATAAAAAGGCCACCACTGAAGGCTGGACGAAGAGACGTAGCCCAGGAGGATTGGGTGAACTCCTTATTAAATTTTGTTGTGTTTATGTTTTTCTTACTGTGATCTCTTACTGTTTCAAGTGTCTGTGTATTTCACAATCTTATCGATCCATTGCATAAGATAACATAGACACACACACTAGCACATGAGTCTGTAATACCTTCATTAATTTCCTAAGGTCACCTAGGGGTGATTTCAGATCAAGTGGTATCAGAGCTCTAGGTTTTTAAGGTTAGACAAGCTTGTGCTGGATTTAGCTGTTGAATCCTAACTAGATCAAAGCTCAAATTAGGAGAGGGAGAGTTAGTTGAAACTAATCCTAAAATTGGAAGAGTCTATCCTTAGAAGACAATGTCAGAGGAAGGTTTTGTGGGCCTAGACCCACAATTTATAGATAGTTTCCTGGCCATGAGGTCCATGGTAGAAGAAATGTATAAGGACTTTAGAAAACACAAAGATGAGGAATCATCAAGCTCCAAACAAGATAAGAGGGAAGAAGAATCTTTCCTCCATGACCACTCCAAAGGCAAAGGGAAATAAAAAAGCCTTCTCATACCTCCCAATAGCCCTAAACAAAAAAAAAAAAACATCTTTGATTAAACTAGATGTTAAATTTGATTTACCAATATATGATGGAGAGTTTAATGCAAAAAAGCTGGACAGTTGGATTAGATAAATTGATGTTTATTGTAGAGTGAAAAGTATCGATTCAGATAAGAGCAAGATTTAGCTGGCCAGCATATGCCTTGGGGGCACTACCTTGGTTTGATGGGAAGGTAGGACCCAAGCTGACATGAAGAAACATGGGAAGACTCTTTCTGTCTGGAGTGATTTTTTTCTGCAATCAAAAAGCAGTTCTATCCACTGGCTTACATGTAGCAAGCCATGATGCGCTAGCAAACTCTTCGCCAATTAAAAGGGAAAAGTATACAAAGTTACACCGAAGAATTTAGGAAGAGAGCTTTGATTCTAGGAATCTCACTAGACTCACCTAAGACTTTGTTGAAGTACATCGGTGGTCTACACAGCTACATGAGGCACACTATCCTCATGTTTAATCCCACTAGTATAGATGAGGTATCTGTTCAAGCTACGCATCTAGAAGCTAGAGGAAAGAGTGGGAACCCAGAAGTTGGAGGATCATCCAAGCCCATTGTAAGCAAGAGTAAGGAGAAAAGAAAACAGAAATGGAAAGAGAGGAAGGCCAACACTGCACAGAAAAGAAAGTCTTCATGCACTCACTATAAGAAGGACGGGCATGATGATGAGCACTGTTGGATCTTGCATCCGGAGTTGAGACCTAAGAAGTTCGAGGGTAAGAAGAAGAAGACTGCTACAACTATTCAGAAAGATTTGGGGTCAGACTCAGGAGATGAAACAACCATTGCAGCCATAGGTATAAGAGGTAAGAATTCAGAAGCATCTACTAGTAATTCTGCACTATCTACTATTGATGAAGTAAATGAGAGAAAAAGACATGAGCTTTTCCATATTCGAGTTATTTCCAAACATCAAAAGGTTGATACTTTGTTCGATAGTGGGTCACAAGTAAATTTAATTTCTGAAGCAATTGTAAAGAAGTTAGTATTACTGACTACACCTCACAAGAAACCATACCCATTAGGTTGGTTAAGTGATAAAGCACAACTACAAGTGACTAGACAATGCAAACTCAAGTTTTCTTTTGGGTCAAAATTTGTAGATGAGGTTGAGTTAGATATAATTCCTTTGGATATATGTGGAATTGTTTAAGGAAGTCCTTACTTGTATGACAGAAAATATATTTTCTATAGAGCTGAGAACAAGTATCTACTCGTTAAAGATGGAATCAAATACTTTGTAAGAGCTCATAAGCTCAAGAATAATTATACTCTCATAAACTCAGCGCAGATGAAACGAATTGTAAATTCACGCAAACAATTTTTACTGATGGTTGTAAAGGAAAATAAACTTGATAAAACCAATCTATTTGAGGGCTATGATGCTAACAGCAAACTGATTTAGGAAAATTTGTTTCAGAGTATGATATCTTGTTTCAAGAACCTAAAGGTCTGCCACCCAAAAAGGAAATAGTGCATGATATTAATTTGCAACAAGATGCTCCACTGCCTAACATTGGGATGTACAGGTTGTCTTCTTTAGAGAATGCAGAAATCAAGAAGCAGGTGCAGGAATTGCTCGAGAAGGGGTTCATTAGACCTAGCACATCACCATGTGGGTCACCAATCGTATTGGTGAGAAAGAAGATGGACCGTGGAGAATGTGCATTGATTACCAAGCACTAAATAAGATAACAATAAAAAATCATTATCCCCTTCCTTGCATAGATGATCTATTAAATCAATTGAAAGAAGTTGTTTATTTTTCCAAGCTAGATTTTCATAGTAGATATCATCAGGTCAGAGTTGCAAAACAATATGCATGGAAGACTACTTTCAAAACAAAGAAGGGATTGTATGAGTGGCTAGTTATGCCTTTTGGCTTAACTAATTCTCCTGCTACTTTCATAAGAATAATAAATGATGTGCTCAGACCTTTTCTTGGTGATTTTGTTATTGTATATCTAGATGACATTCTTATATTTAGAAAAACATGGAGAACATTTAAAGCATGTTAAGTAGACACTAGATATTTTATATTTAGAAAAACTTTATGAACATTTAAAGCATGTTAAGTAGACACTAGATGTTTTGAAAAGAGAAAAACTTTATGTTAAACTCTCAAAATGTGAATTTTGCAAAACATCTTTGAATTATTTGGGACATATAGTAGGGGTGGTGAATTGAAGATAAATCCCTCTAAAGTTGCGGTCATTGTAAACTGGCCTAAACCCAAATCTGCTACAGAAATTAGGAGCTTCTTAGGAGAAGCACAATATTGGAGAAAGTTCATTTCTAACTTTTCCTTAATTGCAGCTCCCTTACATGCTTTAACAGGATTGAACAAGGTGTTTCAGTGGGGAGGCAAACAGCAGAAAGCCTTCGACACCTTGAAAGAAAAGATTAGTACAACACCAGTACTAGCACTGCCAGATCTTCAAAGACCGTTTGAGATCCAAATAGATGCCATTGACTATGCCATGGGAGCAGTGTTGATACACCAAGGTAAACCCATATTTTATCATTCTGAGACCTTTGACTCTGCAGTAGTTAACTATCCCACATATGATAAGGAATTGTATGCATTATTACAGAGTGTGAAAGAGTGGAAACATTACTTAATGGGCAAAGAAACAGTTATACATAATGATCATCAACCACTTCAATATCTACACTCCCAAACTAAGTTGCAGCAATCAAGACACTACAGGTGGATGGGGTTCCTATAGCAGTTTCATTTAGTCATCAGATATAAAAAGGGCACACATAATAAAGTTGCAGATATGTTATCTAGACCCATTATAAATGCATCTATTATACCTAAGCATAATTCTATATTACATGAAAGCTACATTGAACAATATGCTCAAGATATAGACTTTAATATGTATATGCAACTTTAAGTCAAGGCAAACGAGTAGAAGAATTGGATTATCATATTAACGACCAAATTTTGTATCATTGTGGGAAGCTATGCATTTCACAAACTAAAAGAGTAAAGATAATTAGAGAAGCACACACTTCTCTAATATTAGGTCACTATAGGGTAAGCAAAATAGTTTCACAGCTGCAAAGGTTTTGTTGTTGGCCAAAAATGAACAAGACAATTTCTAGATATGTAAGAGGGTGTATTATGTGTGCTAAAAGCAAGCCCAACAATAGGAAACTAGGTTTTTACACTCCACTACCAGTTCCTTCTCATGCTTGGGAAAGTGTTTCCATGGACTTTGTTGGAGGACTACCTAAATCTAGGAAAAGTCATGACTATCTATATGTTGTTGTGGATAGGTTCAGCAAAATGTATATTTTGATACCTTGTAATAAGTAGATTACAACTGAACAAATTGCAAAACTATTCTTTCAACATGTATGGGTTCATTTTGGATTACCCACTTCCATTATATCTGATTGAGACACTATATTTGTGGGAAAGTTTTGGTCAAGTCTGTGGGAACCGATGGAAACCAAACTAAAGAAAAGCACAACTTTCCATTGACAAACTGATGGCCAGACAGAAGTAGTCAACAGGAAAGTGATCTAGTTGCTCAAGGGATATTGCAGCAAGCATCCCAAGCTTTGGGATGAACATTTGTGTTATGTGCAGCATGCTTACAACCAAGCCAAACATTCGTCCACATAGAGATCTCCTTTTGAGACCTATTTTGGTTTGACACTAAGGTCTCCCATTGGATTTTGTCTTTTGTAAGGACACAACAGTTGAGGGACACAACGATGTGGACAAGACAAATAGGTTCATTGAACAAATGCAAGAGATCCATTAGGCAGTACAGGAATAGCTGGAAAAGAGCCAGGCCAAATACAAGGCAAGGCATGACAAGCATCAGATGGAGCATAGTTTCTGAGTTGGTGATCAAGTCTAGCTATATATCAGCAAACACAAGCTGGACCTTTTAGGATCCTTGAGAAAATTGGTGAGAATGCTTTTCACCTTGATTTGCCAGCTTATATGCACATCTACTTAGTTGTCAATGCAGATAGCTTGAGACTATTTGAACCTTCGTTAATTGAAGATCCTAAAGATCAGAGTCAATTGCCTTCTATTGATGACATATTACCTAAATATCTTAATGAATTGCAAGAAGACACAGTTCTAGAAAGGAATGTGAGGACGACGCGTAGGGGAGATGTTGAGTACCTCAGAATTGGGCTTAGGGGTTCAAAGCCAAGCAATGCAAAATGGATATAGATTGGATAGGTGAGAAAGTTGTATCCTCACTTAGTCAATGCTTGAAAACCAACTTTTGGTGGTCCAAAAGCTTCTTTCAGTGGGAAGGTCGTGATCCGAATTGGATCCTCAAACAATTCCATGATTGTTAAAAGTGAATGACAAACTTCGAAAAATCTTACAGCTATCAGAAATAACCTCTAAATAATGGTAATTTGTAGCCAACATGGAACAACGAGGACCTTCGGTCAAAGCGCACTGACCGTTGGCCCATGGAGACCGCGCATGGTGCAAAAATGGCAATAGGGAAGCTTAGACCCAGAAATGGAGGCTATTTCTAATACATAATTAGTGCAAATTGCATATCGCCGGGCAAAACCCCTCGAGAAGGAAAGGCCTCGAGCGCTTAGTCACAAGGGAAACCAGAAAACTGTGGGAAAGCACTAAAATCGACAAGGTGGGTCCCGCGCTCAAAACCGGTGGAATATTGGAGGCATTTCGGGTGGTAAGTGAGTTTGGCCAAGGACTCGATGATTCCATACACCGAGTGACATGTGTCCGGTGGGGAGAGAGAGAAACCACTTAGATCACGAATTAATGGTTGAGCAACTCAACCGTGTGATAGGAGCGAAGACCATAGGATCTGGGGGTTCCGGATCAATGGTAGAGGTTCAACCCAATGGATGACTGGACCCGAGGGAGAAATAAACTAAGGCACATAACATTTGAAGTCCAGTTTGACTGATGAATCGACAGAAGGATCCATTTCATAGGAATCTAGGAAATAACAGAAAAAACAACCGTTCAGGAAGAACTAACACTCAGTTCGCAAGGAGACAAGTGGCCACCTCTCTGTGAAGCGTTACACAACAATGATGATGCAGGGTAGAGGATTCCCAGTGGATATCGGCAGGAAATTTAGAGAGTCAGGAAGCTTAAGCGAATAGTCGAAGGAACAAACTGGCTTATAAGCCACTAGCTGACAGAGACAACAAACAGTGAGGCAGAGAAGTAGTGAAGAAGGCAAAGGCCGAGAGACACAGAAAGAGAGGCAAAATTGCAGAGGACAGAGAAGCTGAGTTGAACAACAGAGTAAGGGCAGCATCAAGCAGACATAGACCAATTGAGGTTGAAATTTGGTAAGGGGAGTCTGTGAACTCTAAGTACTTGGTAATTCCAAGTGTCATCCTACTGATCATCCTCTATCAAGTGAGACTCAAATTGAGCTCGTTATTGTAAGAATTTGCTTTAAAAACATAATAAAAAGGCCACCACTGAAGGCTGGACCAGGAGCTGTAGCCCAGGAGGATTGGGTGAACTCCTTATTAAATTTTGTTGTGTTTATGTTTTTGTTACTGTGATCTCTTAGTGTTTCAAGTGTCTGTGTATTTCACAATCTTATCAATCCGATGCACAAGATAGCATAGACACACACACCAGCACATGACTCTGTAATACCTTCATTAATTTCCTGAGGTCACCTAGGGGTGATTTCAGATCAATTGCTTCAAAATTTGAAACTGAAATATGCATCAAACCCTCATTCCCATGGAATCATAACTTGCTCTGATACCACTGATTCAGATCTTGGGGGAAGGCCCCCAACATCTAAAATATTGAAATGGATTTTGGGGAAGAGGCCCCCAAGATCTGAAAAATTGAAAACCACAATTTTTTTTTTATTAAAACGGAGAATAACTGTAAACGCTACATTTTGGCGAACAAACTGTCCTTTTACAAAATGTGACTTAATACTTATATTATTTTTTTGTTACAATACCATAGGTAAATTCCATGGGTTAATGAATACCATGGGTGGATGTCACAATACCATGGGAAAATACCATGGGTGAATGAATACCATTGGTGGATGTCATTGATGAGTGCTAGTATTTCAGCAAGGCTGTTGCAACTCCTAGGCTACGAGCTTTACTTATCAACCTGAGGTTCGTACAAACTTGGAGGTGAGTGTTGTATGCACAAGTAAAAGTGATGGTCCTGCCTATTGTCACTGTTCAGTTGGTAAGAGACCACTGGGGTTCCAAGCCAGACTCCTTCGAAGTCATAAGAAGCTTGATTCTTTGATGGAAGAAAGGTAAATCTACTCTAAGAGAGTTACTCTACTGCATTAATGGAGAAGGTCAACATGTAATGCTAAATCACACCATTCCCTAAATCATCGGGACATGCGATTTGATTGTTCAGCTTTGATCAGAAGAGGTTCAGTTTGCTCTCTTGCCGATATCCTTTTCATCTCTGTAGATTTTGACTCCTCATGGTTCATCCATGATTCCAAATCCATTAATTTTAGATCTCCTAGCTTGACATTAGGGTCCCATACATTCATGTCTGTGACAGCCATGTTGTGCAAATAAAACTCAACCATTTTGGCCCTATATTCTAGTGTACTTTCATCACAAAGATCAATAAACTTCCTGTAGTCCTGAAATGGAATGGTGCCTCTCTGTGCCAGGGTCTTAATTTTGAAACTACAGCCATTATTCTTTGAGGTAGAGAGCATAGGATTTAGCTGGAATCCTACACTGGATTGCTTCCCAAGAGAGACTAGCTATACATGCCAATTTATTCTCTCTTTCCTGCAACTATCCTGTCAACCATGGACTTTCTGTATTTAGTTGATTTCTCATTATAGCTTCTCTGTCCCTCAAGCCACTTAGATCTCTACCCATCTCCTTGAGTTTCTCTTCCATGTGCCCAATGTCTTCCACCCCCTTTGATTTGGCGATCTGCATCCATCAGTGAGTTCTGGCCCTCTCCTTCTCAAGCTCAAAGAATAGTGGGATGGCAATTTTTTTAGGTATGACCCTACCTCCTTCAATAAACTAGTAATAGGAGTCCAGGTTAGGTTGGGGGCTAGGTTCTTTTGTCTCTAGGTCTTCTTCTTTAGTTTCTTGCTACTCCCCTACCTTCCTTTCTAATTTCTATGTCTCCTGTAGATTCAATAGAGTATCCTGTAGGATTGTTTTTTCTTTCTATATATTTTGTTGTGTGTCCTGTAGGATTACCTTTTCCTTGGATGAAGTTGATCTAACAGTAGGCCTCCTCACATAGGTGATAGGGGACTTAGGGGTAGGCATTTTGTCTTTTTGTGTAGGGGTGTCTTCAAACACAATAGGAATTTTGGTTGATTCTTGGGGCTTCCCCTGTCTTATTCTTGTGCTTTTTCTTGTCCTGAAATATAATGGGGTCTACCTCTACCTTTTTCCATTTTGCTTGATTGGGGTGCTAAAAGCAGTGAGGGTGTTATAGACATTTTTGGGCACTTCAACCCCAATCATAAATGTCCATAAACTGAGGGCTCCTAAGTCCCTAAAAGTGTTGCTTCACTGCCTAAAGGAACAAGGTCAGCTGATTACATCATCTCCCAGACGTTCTCCACTGAAAACTGCTCATAAATGGTCAAAACTGGACCATACTGAAAGCTCAATGCAGAGGGTGCGATGCATATCACCTTCCCAGTGTACAAGGTGTGATGCATACTGAATTTCTCCTCTGTAGGGTGCGATGGTCGGGAATGGACAAATGGTAGGGACAAAATGCGAGGTGGAAGATCATAGAATCTTCCAGAAGCTTCCCCTCTGACACTTGCCTCTCTATTTTCGACCAGAGATGAGTAAGAGATCATCATTCTCCAAGTGGAAGCAAGAACTATTAGAGAGAAGACACTAATCAAGACCCCAAAAGATGACTCACCTCCCTATAATCATCTATATATGGATCCCTAATCACAGAGATCCAGAGGCTGGAATTTTGTATCTTATAGAGAAGTGTTGTTGGTTTTCTAGTGTACATTCACAGTGTTGGGTGATCTAAGCTTTGCTTGAGGTGAATAAGGGCTTCCTAGCTGGAGGATGATGCTGGGTCAGAGCACATTGTTGTAATCCTCTTGCTACTTTTCATATGAATAAAGTTATTCTTGTTTCCTTCCATATTCTTGTGTACTTGTTTATATATGCACGTATATGGTTAATACATATCTGATCCTGTATTATTTATGAATTTAGATCCTCGTTTCTTGCATAGTAGTATGTTGCTGTGATTCCACAGGTTCTTTTGAAGCTGGGTAGATAAAGAAGAAGCGGCGAAACTCTATCAAGAAAGAAGGGAAATCAAGCGCAAGACTCAGGTTGGTCCTCCTGGTTCTCCTCTCCTCTCTTTTCATAAAAGGAAACAATAGTAGACTTTGATTGTTTGTTTCTAAGATAGCCACCCATCTTAGTGGGAATAGCAGCATCCAAGTGGACACTATTCCCAGATAACAATACCAATATTTTGTGGGTGCTCATGGAGGTGAGAATCAGAATGTGGATTAATAAGAGGTGGCGCCTGTCCCCCACGGTGCACAACAGTCTGCAGAGTTTTGCAGACTTTAAGGCGGACATGCACAATATCTACATCAGGGCTTGAAAAGATCTGGCACAACAGTGGACAAAGCTCCCATTCATAGCCACTGACGACGCGATATTTATAGTGTTAGAGACATGGCCTCTCGAGTGACGCACCCTGGATTTGGTGGACTTGGAGAAGACAACAACGTAGGAAAGGAAGGATGATGCTAATTTGTGCATCACCCAACTGGTTGAGAGATGACGGAACGAAAAAGTGGCAACCGAGGTCAGGGCAATCCGAGAAGTGGTTCAAGCAGCCATGGAGTAGAAGAAGGTCGCCGAAGTAGTAGTAGTAGCACAGACAGTAGAGGCTGCCATAGTACAGGCAAAGGAAGGCCAAGCAGTGTCTGCAGGGTAGGAGGCAGAGGACACGGAATGTGCAAAAGAGAGTGCGGACCTAGGGACCGCCTCTACACAACTCAAGCAGCCCCGCATCGCAGAAATATCGGGCCCAAGAAAAAAGGTCAAGGCCTCAAAGCTGGCCATCGACCCGATCACCTTAACTGAAGGTGATCTCCATGACATCGGTAAGCCAGTCCACGATGTCACTAGTGAAGTGCTCCAAGACATTATGATGGAGTAGCAGACTGTGTTGGGGGGCCTAAGGGTGCAGCTGCAGGAGTTACAGGTGCAGCCCTATAGGAGGGTACCTTGTCTATCCATGATGCAGCAAGCACGTCAACAACAGAACAAATGCTCCGTGTGAAGATGGCCAATACGATAACCTTGCTAGAGGGAGTGCTAATCTCGGAGAGCACAATGGATCGGGTGATGCTTAATATAATGAAAGGCATTGGCCTTAACTTGGTTGCCCTCCCCTCTGACACACTTTATCAGCTGCAGGATGGGATAATAACATAACTCTGTGCCAGAGAGAGCCACGTGATCCAGGTTCTAAGTGAGCAAAAGATTAATATAGAATAGCTTAGCTTGCAGCTTGACGAGTTGGTGTCACAAAACCAACAGTTGGTACAGACAGTTGATGATGCTTGCCAGCGCGTCTCCAAATTGTCTATTGTAGTTGACCTACCAATAGAAGTGCAAATCTACTGTTTGGAAAGTGGAGTCTGTAATGTGCGCGAGGAAATAACAAGAGTGCACTTGGAGCTAAATCTCCAGATTACCGAGCTGCGGCTGAAGGCACAACCTTCCACCCCCCAAAGGTCAGAGAACAGCGCACCAGCGCTATTGCAGTAGGAATGGAAGAGATTGGAGGTGCAGTCCATGACTATACCAACATGTTAGAGCGGGTGTTGGAGGTCCTTACTACGTTGCAGGAGGACCCCAATATTTAGCGGTTGGAGACTTAGGCACGCGAACTACAGCAACAATATGACAACATTAGGTGGATTGCTCAGACACTAGTCCTTACTCAACGACCTACAAGGATGCAGCATCCAAAGGCTTTAAAAGAGCAGGTGGACACGACACACCACAACGAAGCAGTTCTAAAACCATGCGTCCAACCGTGGATTAATGAAGCCTTCACAATCACAAAGCTTGTTCATATTCAATGAATGCATGCATGGATGCAGTGCAGCACACCGGAGATAGAGGGTTTAGAAGTAAGAATGCAGCAGGTTCAGCAGGCAGCAGCTCAGTGCGTTGCCGACATTCGGGTCGTGTGGGACCAGCTGGAGGGACTTCGCACCAACATCATCGCATTGAAAGAGTGACTCAAGGATGAGTCATGATGTTTGTGTTGGGGGCCTATTGGGGATGGAATCCCCCCACAACATGTTTTGGGGCTCAAAGCCCAAGTTTTGGTCAAATAATGTTGTAAGACTCCGCGAATTGCGGGCGCGGAGTGCGAAATGTATGTTGAGTCACAAGGTTGTCCACCTTAAGTTTTGTAATGTAATGTCGGCCTACCCATGGTCCATGAACCATGGGATTGTATAAATAGAGCGAGGCTTTAAGTTGTAAAATAAAAAGAAGAGAGACATAAAGGACCGAATGGAGTCTAGAAGATAGAAAGCATAGAGTAAAGGTCTAAGTGCTTTGGGTCGTAGTAGTAGGAAGAGGCTCTGTAGCTAAGTGCACAGAGGCCTAGTAGAGTCCGCAGCTGAGTGTGCAGACCCCTGCAGATGAGTGCATAGGGCAGAGTCGAGTCTGTAACCAAGGAAGAAGAATAATAAAGAGAAGTTTGATTCCAAATCTTGTGTATCTGTTCTTGCGTTATTTCATGCTTAATTATATTGTTTTCTTTTTCACGCACACTTATATGAATGCTAAATATTGTTAAATATAACTAGACACATACTGATAAGCTGAGTGATTGTGTAATATTAGTCTAATAGTAAGGAATTGGGTAATAACATGGATCGCACCTCGAGTATGGCTGCGCAAAGGCAACATCGCAGGCTGCGAGGTACTGATAGATGCACGTAGTGACATACGCACAGGGTAAATCTTCGGACCACTGAAAATCACTAGACATCTCTAGGGTGTGGAAACCTCGTTCTAACACCCTCCCATACTACTTCAAGTGAGACCTCAGTTCGCGCTCTGTGGGCTGTTGCCAAAAGGGCCAGTAGTACTGGGATTTGTTTGGTTAAATCACCTTTGAACCTAGGTCGAGCCCCTATAAGCCAACAAGGACTACTCAGCCTAGAAATTGTGCAATTCTGGGTAGAAATCAACTACTCAGTCCAAAAATTGCACAATATCTCTGGGTAGCCAACCCAGCTCCCTCCCATAAATGTGCAATTTTTCCCATCAGTCAAGCAGGATGTTTCATGTGCCTTCAGGTTGACCGATTCCCTCTAGGACCAAGCAAAATTGATTTGCATGCATGTAATTCTTCTCCCAAGGCAGCATGCAAAGGCATCCCTTGATTCAGGGATCTATTTTTAGCAGCTAGAGGTTACATGCAAGGATCATTTCAAAAACGTCTCGCCAAGTGTCACTTTTCCTAGATTTGTGGCATGCACGTCACAACCTCGATTTTATTGAAACTCATCAATTGGACGCTACAGAGCTCATTCTTCACATCGACCTTGTAGCTCTGACATCACACATTGCATCTAGGAGTCATCAGCACATTCAGCTCAGCTATTTTGGGGTAAGCCTGCTTTTCATGTCTTGCGTTGCATTTCTGTCGTTTTTTTTGTTTCACTTCATGTGTGTGTTTTCTGCTCGATTTTAGTGAGTGCTTGTTATCATTTTGATGTATGTTAGCTTGTAGAAGAACTATTTCAGTTTTCATTCGCATCTCACTTATGTTGCATGCATGACACTGTTTTTCATGAACAGTCGTCATTGCGGCGACTCACTTCACACACATGCATGCTTTCCCATTTTCTAAATCATGAACACATTGTTTGCATGGATGATCATTCAATCTTGTTTGCACTCATCTTACCATGCATCCAGACTTGTCATTATTTAGTCGCCTGTCGACCAGTTTGGGCTGCCTTGGCCCGGACCATACCATGCTCGGCTAGCATTGCCCATTTCTGGAAGCGAAGGCTCTACATTCCCTCTAGAAATTATGCAATTATGGCCCAACATTGACCTCTAGACTTGCATTGCGCAATTCTTGGAGGCACTGTCTTGCTGGCCCCAAAAGCTGTGCAATGCGGTTTACTAGTTACATGTCAATGCTGACTGAAATTGCACATTACGCAGTTCCAGTCCTCAACAGGCCACGCTGGACTATGCATTGCACAGTGCCAATAGTCAGTCATCCTCCTGACAAAATAGACTATGCCTTGCGCAGTTTTGGCAATCAGTTTCCCGACCTCCCATCAGAAATTGCGCAACCTTCACGATCAATCACATAGGTATGTTGCAAGTCAGTCCTCAAATTTGTTTTTGTTTTCGACTAACAGTTTGCTTTCCATGAGTGTTGCTATATCTCCAAGGATCACAGGTGTTCGTCTGTCTCTCAGCAGCACAAGTACAATGGCCTTCACGAGAGCAGAGTCAAAGGACACCATTGAGAGCCCAATGGGATTTGCAGCCAAGAAAGTGTCTATGAGCTCGCCTACCTATGAAGACATCAAGTTGTTCGTAGACAAGGACATTAAGATAATATGGCAGCATCATTACAACAAGGAACACCATTAGTAGCTGTTATCACTCAGGTTGTCCCTAGGCTCCTATTAGGGATACGGCCGAGGTAACCACAAACCAATCTTCTGATTGCAGGTTCTAGCCAAAAAACTAAAAGTCAAGGCGTTCTGGCCTGCTGTTCTTGACTTCCCGCAAGGAGAAGCCATCCCCGAGTGGAGCCACTGTTAGTTCCTGCTGCAGCAGGTATTCATGTTTCATGATTGGCATTTCACAGGCCAAATATGTTGTACTTTTCTTGCTGCAATGCTCCATATTTGCTCAAACAGTCTCCAAATGAAGAAGGCTACTTCAAGATCATTCAATTGCCTTCAAATTTTGTAAAGTTTTCCTGGTATCGCTACTTTTAGTTAAAGGGAGGTCCAAACAGTTTAATCTTGGTCTCCCTAGGTTTAAATTTCTTGTTTTAGAATATAGAGATTGTAAGTCTGTCCAAACAGTTTAATCTTGGCAGACCCTTAGATAGGTAGAGAAACAGAAGAGTCCAACAGTTTAATCTGGGCTCTGGAAGTAATAAGGGTAGTGTGTAGATAGGAAAAGCATCAAAAGAAAAATGTATGATGGGTTTGCAAGTCTAAGTGCACCCCAAGCAAAAGAAGAAAAAATGCTAGGAAAGTAGGCTGGGTAGGTAGTTCTGAGGCTGATTGAATTGCTGACCAGTTCCAAATTTTCAGGTATCATATCATGCAGAACATAATCAACAAAGATTTGTAAGCAAAAAGGCTCAAATGAGGTATAACTGACTTCCCTTCTCTGTTTTCCCCCATCATTAACTAACATCCCCAAAAGAGGTCAAGATCTGCTTGACACCTCTTGAGTTCATCATCTTCATCACTCCGGTTGAGTAAAGATCTGCTTTACTCAAAGTTGTTCCATATCTTCTCCCGAAATATGGTCCTACCCCCTGTAACAGCCTAAGTCTCCCAAACTTAGCACTTTCTTACCATATCCATATTAACCACTAACATTATTATGTAGCTCCCTATGTTTCCCGTCCCCGTATTAATATTAAGTAAAATCCCTTATGTAATATCCCTCCCCTGGTTGAAAAATAACCATATCAGTTCCCGGGAATTGTTCAGTTTATCAGAAACTAAGCAAGAGCCCCAACCCCCGAACCACCTCCCAAATACGATGGACTCCTTCCAAAGTATAAAGTTCCCCCGAGGTAGTTGGACCCTTTCCGAAAACCTTATATGACCTTCACACCCACTTACTCACCTTTTCCCCCTCAAAACCGTTTTCGCATCGCAACCGCGCACTCTCACATTCATGCAAAACATAACCCATCCGTCCCCCACCGATGCGATATCGGCGATCGACGATCACAAACGCCGAGTGTCCAATCCGTTCACCTTTCCTCTCCGCCGATGCGATATCGCGATATCGCATATCGGCAGTCGCAAGCGCCAAAAGCCCACCCAGTGATGCCCCTCCTTCCCCGCCGACACTATATCGTGATATCGCATCGGAGTCTCTTCACCACAGTCTGTCCAGTACCTCACCACGTTGCATTTTACCAGGGACCCACAGCTGATGTCATCCGCCGTACAACCAACGCCATGCTTATGTTAGCAGCCAGAAAAGCCGAAAAAGCTTTGCGCAGGAAGAAAAGTCGCATTTCGGAGCTCCAGATCAAGAAACAGAGGCAGTTTTCAATATGCGAATAGTGCAAAGCGCTATTCGCGACGGGAAATAGGCCATTTCGAGGAATCTTCAGGAAATCTTCTGGTTGCCGAGTCCACTGCGCGCCGAAAAAGCCCGAAAATTGCCCAAACGTGCCAAAGGATCCGGTTTGAAGACTGCAGCAGATCATTCACCGAGTTTAAAGTGTATCAGATCAAATCAGTAGGTATCAAGCATGTCAAAGAGTATCAGTCAATGCCGGACACCATCAATGTAGTGGCAAAGTGTATCAGTGAATATCTTGAAGCGGCGGCCCAAAGCAAGAGAAAATTGAATATCTTCCAGCAGATTCACAAAAGGAAAGTGAAACTACTTGAAGCTCTCAAATCATAATAATTGCACATTCAATTCGCACCAAAGCCAAACTGCAGCCCCGAAGCTCATTCACTTCAGCAGCACTGCATCTGGTCCCCAAGGGCCACCTCGTCACTTGCTCCGACTCAGCTGCCCCCAGCGCAGCCAAAATGATTTACTTGCATTTAATTCTAGCAGCATTTAGATTTTTGAAGAGTTCTAAGTAGACCTATCAAGGTCACTTGTAATGATGTCTTCCTGATATTTTGTTTATAAATACCACCCGAAGCGATATTGTGAAGTGTTGGTTGGTTGGTAGTAGTAGTTGTTAGTCAGTTTCCTTTCCAGCAATTTCTCTGAGTAAAGACTCGCACTGTAACTATCATATTTTTCATAATCAAAGATTGCTGAAAGCATGGATTGCGAAACAACTTGCTATTTTCTCTTGGCCGAGGAATGATCACGGAATTCCTGTGTCTTTGCATGATCCAATAAGTGTTTTTCTTCCCTGTCTATTTTATGTTTTATCACCTTTCCGCCTTTTCTAAGTTGCAAAAAAAAAGAATAGTTTAAGATTTGTTTCATTACACCTTAAGTTCAATTTCTGCACTTTTCGATGTTTTCTTCAGAAATGGTTATGAGCTCGTATTCTTAAATGATTTGGTTTACCCCGTTTCTTTCACATATGAGTGCATGTCTTTGGAATTCTTAACTGCTCCGGGATCCGACTCATCCACTTCTCCCCTTTGTCAGCATGATGAAATGATTCTCTTTTTCCTTTCATCCCTGATGTTCATTCCGTACTTTCACCAAACTGAGTATTGTATCCTGTGTGGCTATCCCGCTCCGTATCCCCTTGTGACCAAGAAAACGCTCGCATGCCTCAATCTGTGACTCCATGCCCAATGTTTCAAAACTTATAACACCTTACTGTGCCTCTTTATTCAAGAATCCTACCTTCCTTCCAATCACAGTCAACATTCCCTTGAAGTCAGAAATCTAGCCTAAAATCATCAACTAAGGTTGAATCTAAAGGAGAGAACCCTCTCCGATTGCAGGTGGGCTAGAACCTACAATCAGAAGATTGGTTTGTGGTTACCTCGGCCATATCCCTAATAGGAGCCTAGGGACAACCTGAGTGATAACAGGTTACAGGCTCCGACATTTGATACATCTCATCATAATCCTATGCCCAGAAGGTTTCAATCTTCATCCCGCTGACACTGGTCAAAGTCATCGTCTCAAGATCAATGTGCGAGATGATCCAGTGTATCATGTATGCGCATGGGAACGTGGGGTATCTGCATGCAATCCAGTACAAGCCAGACTTGTGAATGTTCACGTATACCTGGTGGTCTTCGATGTCTTCCCCAAATGTGCCTGTAAATGCATCATTGACCTCCTGCCATTTCAGTTTGATGTCCTTGTCTAGAATCAACTTGGTATCTTCATAGATTGGTAGAGTTGAGGACACTTGCTGAACTGTTACTCTAGTTGCACTTCCATCAGTGGCCATTGATCCTTCTCTCTTGGAGACAAAGTGACATGCATGGCAAGAAATCTGTCAGCAAAAACCAAAGCCAATTTGGGGAACGACATAACACATACTTGGGGATTGATAGGCAAAGATTGTGCAATTTCTTCTCGGAGGCTAAGTGACTAGCTTCTAGAATTACACAAAAGGTAGTCTGGGCTATCTGGGAGGCAAGATTGGCTGTTGGAATTGTGCAATCTAGGCTTATTACTGACTGCAAGCTCAGTGACTGCATTGCGTAATTTTCTTGGCCAGTAGTCACTGTCCCTCGGGATTGTGCAAAGCAGGTTTGGGGAACAGTTGCTAGACGTAAATGACATAAATGTGCATTTCTTGAGGGGAAGGCAGAGCCTTCCCTCTCGAGATTACGCAATGTTGTCTTGGTGAGGCAAAGTCTGGGCCAAGGCTGCCCAGACCTGCTGACAAGCAACTTAAAGAAAATGTGAAAGTGAATGCATGATGATACTGAATGTAAGAAAAAGTGATTAATCGTGCATGCAAACAATGAATTAAAGGAACAACATGCATATGGGTGAAGCGGGTCACTAAATCAATGACTTCTCATGCAAACCAGTTTCATGTATGTGACAACAATGAGATAGCAACGAAAACTAAAATGGTGCTAGTATAAGCTAGTATGCATGTAAATGACATCAATCATTCAAATAAATCAAGCAAACAATACTCACACAAGTGAAAACAAAAAAAAGCGACAAAAATGTTGAAAGAGACAAGTTGAGACCACTTACCCATGAATAGCTGAGTTGGATGTGTCGAAGAGTCCTAGATGTGGTGCGGGATGTTAGAGCTCCAAGATCGATGTGAAAGAATGAGCTCTGATGCATCAAATAAATAAGTTTAGGCTCATGACATGCATGCCACAAATCTAGGAAAGAGTGACGCCTGGAGGAAATATTTTAAAATGATATTTTCATGTAACCTCTAGCTCCTAAAATTAGTTCCCTGAATCAAGGGATGCTTTTTTGCATGTTGCCTTGGTCCCAGGTGGAACTGGTCAACCCAACTACACATGCAAGAGGTTGCTCAACTACTGGGAGAAAATGTGCATTTCTGGATGGGGAGCTAGGCTGGTTGCCCAGGAGATTTGCGTAATTTTTGGGCAGAGCAGATGATTGCTGCCCAGGATTGCACAATCCCTGGGCCGAGCAGCCCTGGTAAGAAGAATTGCACAATTTTTTGGATGAAGCCTAACTGGTAGAATTGTGCAATTCTAGAGCCCATTAGGCTACCAGATTGAATTACACAATTTATGGAGGGAAGGTTGGCTTCCCTCCAGAATTGCACAATTTATTAAAGGATCTACTCAACCTACAAATGGACCAAGTCTAGATAGATAGCCTATGACGGGAATGCATCAGGTTCTGATAGACAGGCTGCCTTTCTGCAAGAAAATCATTGGAGCTTGTGTACTTGATGAAGCATGACATGATGTTGCGAAAGGTTGGTAGGGAGGCTCTAAAACGAAGCTAATACAAAATTTTAGAGGGTGGTTGTAGCGGCTACAACAGAAGGAAATGTTGGCAGCACTACATGCACTAAAGAAATGGTAACCTTACCTAATGGGAAGATCGTTCAGGGTAAGAATAGATCATGATAGCCTTAAATATTTTTTGGAACAAATATTATCTTCAGAAGAGAAACAAAAATGGGTTACAAAGATGTTTGGTTATGACTTTGAAATCATCTACTAAAAAGGGAAGAGATTTTTTTTTTCCATAAGTACTCTCAAGAAAGGATGAGGATGTGGAAGAATTTCTCTATGCCATTTCTATTATCCAACCTTATTGGATAACTATAGCAAGGAATGAATGGAAGAATGACGAAGAGGTGTGGACACTCATTCAAAAGTTGAAGCAAGATCCCAATACATCTAATACATTTAACTAGAAAAATGATTCATTATGTTACAACAATCACTTATATCTCTATAAGAATTCGTAACTCATATAAAAGATTCTTTTGGAATTGCACACCTCCCTCTTAGGAGGGCATTCATGATTTTTAAGAACTTACTACAAGGTCATGAAGGAATTTTTTTGATATGGCCTTAAATCTGATATTTAGAAGTTTGTGGCAGAATGTTTGGTTTTCCAACAAAATAAAGTTGAGGCAATTAAGACCCCACAGCTATTACAACCTTTAGCCATTCCAATTCAGGGTTGGGAGGAGGTGTCTATGGATTTTATCACAGGTTTACCCAAGTCTGAAGGAAAGAGTGTCATCATGGTGGTAGTTGATAGACTTACCAAGTATGCACACTTTTGTGCATTATCTTATCCTTTTAAATCCAGTACAATTGATGCTGAATTTATGGAAACAATTCAAAAGCTACATTGACACCTAAATATTATTGTAAGTGATAGACACCCTATTTTCACTGGAAATTTTTAAGAAAAATTATTTTCTTGTCTTGGTACTTAGTTAGCTCGTAGATAATCTTATCATCCTCAATCTGATGGACAAAATTATATAGTGTAAAAATGATTGGAAGGATATCTTGTTTGATTTGTATCAAATAAACAAACATAGTGGGTAAAGTGGTTACCTCTGATTGAATGGTGGTATAACACTTCCTTCCATACTGTAGCAAAAATGGCCCCACTTATGGCACTTTATGGATATCATACACAATCCATCACATCATTTTTGGCTCCGCTGGGCTGGACTGAGGTTCAAAGTGTATTGCGCACCAAAAAAACCCTCAACCCTTAGCCCTCTTGGAAACGACCTGCAAGTAGATCACAGTCTCAGCCGAAGTGATTATGGGAGGTTGTAGAACCAGGTTTCTATAGCCTAAGGAATACTGCATTATGGCACCATTGTATTATCTTTATTCTTTAACTCTTATACACAAATTTGCATTAATAAACAACTTCACACTTATACATTACTTCGCATAATTACATTCATTACTTAAGCATAACATAAAAATTCATAAACTATACAGTACTAAAATAAAGTGCAGATAATAAGAAAATGAATACTGTGACACATATTTTACCTTGGTTCATCCCAATGTGGGACTTCGTCCATAAGAAATATTTCTTATGATATGGATTTGGTACAACAAACGGTTCTTCCCCGTGCACATAGTTGCAAGGTGTCTGTGCACTAAGTTGCAGATGGTTTGTGCACTAAGTTGCACATGGTCTGCGCATGAAGTTGCAGGCCTAGGCCTCCACACACACAGTTGCAGAGCCTTGCCCTTCCTCCAAAGTACAGACCACAAAAGTATCACATAAACATAGATCTGATCCAATACATCATTGATTCCTTCTTCTTTATTATTCATCCCTATATTTACTATTACATGAGGGATTTACATTGTTACATTACCATGGACTCGATACCATGGTTTCTGAATTACAAGGGGTTGTGGCCCAAAACCCACAACTTTACAATATTTTAATGCTTTTACAAAAAGGAAGGGGCTTTGTCATGAATCCCTGATGTTGCGTGGTATTCATCATGCTCCGCTACTCTATTGCACAGTTCACTTCGTACTCTGCGACATTCTTTCTACTGTGCACTTCCACGAAACTTAGATTTCTTCCCAAATTACCCAAAATCTAGTCAAGTTGGGTTTCACCCAGTAGGTCCCCAACCCTTACATGTGACTTGTCCTAATTCACTTAGTTGTTGTGCTCCAAATCTTTGTTCTGATGCTCATGTAGGCCTCGTTATACTACTGACTTATTTCTGTTACCTGTTTCTCCTCTCAGTGCACTTTTTCCAATAGTTCCTCTGTTGTTGGTGTGACAATATTATGTAGCACTTGTTTCTCCCTTTGGCATAGCTCCTTGAGCCTATCATTTACTACCTTCAAAAGTTGGAGGGCCTCATCCTGGCATGGGTAAGTCCTCTCTGTCAAAATATGCTCCTTTCTCCAAAGGTCTTCAATTTGCTTTTGAAGAGTCTATACTCTAGTGATTCTAGCGAGCCTCTACAAGACTGGTAAGGTCTTCGCAGTTGCCTGAATTTCTTCCAACTGCTTCTTCTTCATTTGGAGATCCTCTTAAATCCTCTGAATGTTTGTATCCTCCTTCAGTGAGGTTCAAATATGCATAGCTTCATCTAGTAGTTTAGCATAGTTTTCCATTGTGTCATAGATGCCTTTCAGTGCAGGTTTTGGATCTATTTCCCTCTTCTCACATACTTCTGGTGGAATAACTGGCTGCAACCTCATTTGCATCTCAGTAATATTCACTTCATACTCAAAATTCATTTTTGAAAACTTATTCTTTGAATCCCTTATTGCGAGGTCGATCTTCATGACCTTCTCTATTGGTGACTCTTCTTCGTGAACCTTTATGTTTGCACCTTCACTACAAGTTTTTGCAATGACTTCCTCTAGTTGCTGATATTGCTAGCATGATCCATCCCTTTCCTTAATCAAATGATTGATCTCCTTCTTTAGTGAATCTATTTCCTTCTCCACCTGAATATTTAAGAGCGAAGTGCATCGTTGTTTCTCATGTAGTTCAGTTGTTATACCTTGGTGGAACTTGTGCAATATCTGAGTTGGCAATGCACCGATGTTCACATGTACGCGGTCCAAAAAAATTTCTCACTCTTTATCTTTGGTTGATTTGAATTGTGACACATAATCTAGTATCTACATAATCCTTAATTAAAATATTGTTTCTATTCGTCTCTCTGGATGTAGTGGTTGACCCGTTTGTTCTAGTTGTCTGGTTGTTTACAATAGTGCCTTTAACTCTGCAATACCTTTATGAACATCTACCATGAGTGCTCTATGGTGATTATCAATCGTGTCCCATGTTTTTTTTGTGTCTTCCTGGACTTTGTCTCCAATTTTGTCGAAGTCCCCATCAATAAGGACACGTGGTATCGCACCCTTGGATTTTCCTGATTTTTTGCTTCTTCCTTACGCTCATTGTAGGAACTATAGGTATTATCTTCTTGATGATGAATGATAATTCCTCTGTTGGGTCTTTGTCACTGAGATAGTCTTGGGTATCACGTTCCTGCTCTAGCTCTATCTCTTTTGCATCTTTTTCTTTTTCCTTTCCACTTGGACCTCCATATGGTGTCGTGTCCTTCTTTGCTTCAATGTCTTCTATGGTTAGGGTCATCCACTCTGATGATCACTATTGTATTATCTCGAGAAGGTCATCTTCGGTGACAAAATATGGTAGAGGATGCTATGTCTGTAGGAATTTATAGGGTAGGTTCCTTAGATAAAACACGAGAGGACACCGCTCACAAATAGATAATAGATCAATACACGAGTATTCTTGACATGGTCAAAACCATCAAAGAGGGAAACAGTCCACGGCTTGAGCCAACACGGCCACTTCAGGCAATCTATCAAGAAAAGAATGAAAATTTACATAAGCTTCGCTCATGAATGGTCACCCTACAAATGATCCTCCATGCTCTTTAAATAGAGATCACGGACCAATCAGGTGTGAAGCCATGGATCAAGTGTCGGTAATACCAAGGAGAGAATGAATCGTTAGATCACTTCATGTCTAGAACATATTGTGACCATCCGATTATAAGTTATAGATGTACATAGTAAATAAACACACTTTACCTAACTCTAGACTAGACCAAGTTATACTTAACTATTTTCTATGTGTCAGAATATCCTAACATCCCCCCTTAAGAAAAACTTGGGATAGGTTTGAAGGATGTACAAATATGACACAATAGGAGAAGTAAGGATGCATTAGTGGCTATCCCCCCTTAGTGACAACTTCCTGAACTCCAACCATAAATTGAAGTTTAATAAAATTTTCCTCTGTAAGATCCTTTGTAAAGATGTTTGCAACTTGATCATCGATTGAAAAATATTGCACTTCAAGAACATGGTCATGAATGAGCTTTCTCATGAAGTGCATGTGTAGTTCAATGTGTTTTTTGTGCTGATGTTGGACTGGATCTTTGCATAGTTGAATGGCACTTTGATTATCACACCAAAGTATAGTCGGATACTGCTACTAAAAACCAAACTCTGACAGGATCTAACAAAGCCACAGGGCTTCCTTACTAGCTTCTACAATGCCATGATGCTCTGCTTCTACTGAAGAAATGGCACTTTGTTTCTTGCAAGCCCATGTAATAGAACTAGAACCAAGAGTGAAGACATAAACTGTAGTAGACTTCCGATCATTAGGGTCACCAGCCCAATCAGAATCAGTGAAACCAACCAATAGGGGAGATGCTTATACACTGTAATGAATCCAAAACTGAATTGTACCTTGAACATAATGAAGTATTCTTTTAGCTTCTTCAATGAATTTCATGTGGGTTCTGCATAAACCGAGCAATAAGGCCAACAACAAAGGAAATGTCAGGATGGGTATGGGTCAGATACAAAAGTTTTCCTACAAGCTGACAGTATAAGGTAGCATCAACTTCAGGGGAAGTACAAGTGACTAAAATTTTAGCTCCAGACTGAAAGGGAGAAGGGGATGGCTTGTAGTCTTCCATGTGAAAGTGGCGTAGAAGATCACAGGCATACTTGGACTGGCAAAGAGAAATACCTTCCTTGGCTTACAAGACTTGAAGACCAAGAAAATAATGCAAGTGTCCTAAGTCTGTCATTTCAAACTTCTTTTTAAGGTTGGACTTCACATGGTTTATATGGTTGGGATCACTACCAGTAAGGATAAGATCATCAACATAAATAACAAGAATGATAAGAGACTTACCGACTTTCTTGGTGTAGACAGTATTGTCCAAATGACACCTAGAAAAGCTAGTATCTAAAAGAAAGTTATCCATTTTGGCATACCAAGCCCAAGGGGCTTACTTGATACCATAAAGGGATTTCTTAAGTTGACATAAAGGCTGGAGTCTATTTGTATAAAGCCAATAGGTTGTTCCATATAGATTTCTTCATGTAAGTCCCCATTCAAGAAGGTAGATTTAACATCCATCTGATGGAATTCCCATTTGAAAGAGGCAGCAAGGGAAAGAACAAGGTGGAAAGAGTTAATTTTGGCAACAAGGGAGAAGGTTTTAGTATAGTCAATGCCTTCAACTTGTGAAAAACCCTTAGCAACAAGATGAGCTTTATGTTTATCAGCTTTTCCATCGGGTCTAGACTTGGTTCTATAAACGCATTTGCATTTAACAAGTTTTCATCCCTTTGGAAGAGGAACAAGGTCCCATGTATCATTTGCCAATAATGAACGATGTTCTTTGTTAGGCCCCTATACTACTATTGTAACCCCTTATTGTTATTAGTACAACCCACTTATTATATTGATGTACCCATGTAGTGCTCATATTGTTACTATTGTGCCCCATAGAAGCCCACTATTGTTTCTTTTTTAGAAGCTTCGTCATACCGTTAAGCTAATTATCTTTCCTGGTTTCCCTGCAATACCCCTTAATTCAACTTCCTTTCCTTCCACAAAAAATTTCATGAAAAGTTCTTGAAAATTAAAAGCTATTATACTCAAGGATTGTAGCCATTGGACTCTTAGTACAACATCAACACCTCCCATTGGAATGGAAAGCATTTGGCTAGTCAATACATATTCTCCCATTGATAGCTTGATATTATGGCACTTTATGCAGTGCACCAATGTTCACATGTACGCATTCCAAAAAAATTTCTCTCTTTATCTTTGGTTGATTTGAACTGTAACACATAATCTAGTATCTGCATAATCCTTAATTAAAATGTTTTTTCTATTCGTCTCTCTAGATGTAGTGGTTGACCCATTTGTTCTGTTTGTCTAGTTGTCTACAATAGTGCCATGGCCACTTCTAAAGCTACATGGAAACCCAAAGATTATTGTAAGTGACAAAGATCCCATTTTCACTGGAAATTTTTGGACATAATTATTTTCTTGTCTTGGTACTCAGTTAGCTCATAGCTCATCTTATCATCCTCAATCTGATGGGAAAACTGAGATAGTAAACAAATTTTTGGAAGGATATCTTCATTGCTTTGCATCTGATAAACAGACACAATGTCAAATGTTTGCCTCTGGCTAAATGGTGGTATAACACTTCCTTCCATACAACAACAAAAATGACCCCATTTATGGCACTTTATGGATATCAGCCACCATCCATCACATCGTATTGAAGAGAAAATTCTAAGGTTCAAGCAGTGGAACATCACATCGAACATCAACAACAAGTCCTCCAACTCTTAAAGGATAACCTCGTGTTGGCACATAATCGAATGAAACAACAATATTCCAGTACGCCTGATACATTTAGCTGGAAAAATTATTCTTTATGGTACAAAGATTGCTTATACCTCTGTAAGAATTCCCAAATAAAACAAAAAACTCTTATGAAATTGCACACTTCTCCCTTAGGATGGCACTCAAGATTTTTAAAAACTTACCACAGGGTTAAGAAGAATTTTTTTTGGGATGGCCTTAAATCGGATATTCAAAAGTTTGTGGCGGAATGTTTGGTTTGCCAACAAAATAAAGTTGAAACAATTAAGACCCCAAGTCTAGTACAACCTTTATCCATTCCAAGCCAACATTGGGAGGAGGTTTCAATGGATTTTATCACAGGTTTACCCAAGTCTGAGGGAAAGAATGTCACCGTGGTGGTAGTTGAAAGACTTACCAAGTATGCACACTTTTGTGCATTATCACATCCATTTAAAGCGAGTACAATATCTACTGCATTTATGGAAACAATAGTAACAATATGGGCACTACATGGGTACATCAATATAATAAGTGGGTTGTACTAATAAAAATAAGGGGTTACACTAGTAGTATAGGGGCCTAACATTCTTCATTCATAGCTGCGTCCCAATCTGTATGGCCTGAAGATTTTGCAAAGGTGTCAAGATCATAATTTGTTGAAGCTTGAGACAGTAAAGAAGAGTCTCTATCGAACTGAGAACGTGTACTCCATTGATTTGTAGGATCAACTACAAGAGCACCTGCTGATCCTAAGTAGCACAGACCCATTTTGGAAGCTGAGGAGATGAAGGAGGATCTTGAGAAGGTGGGGGAGGATTTTCATCCTTGATGTCATCATCTAAAGAAGAAATATTTTCAGAAGTAGAAGAGATAGAGGGAGGTGGCACATCCACCAAACTAGGCTGGTAGGCCGATATATTTTCAGCAAGCTTTACATCTCTTATAATGATAACATTTTTGGACTTAAGTGGAATAAGTCTATATCCTTTAACATCTTCAGAATATCCAACAAAAATACATTTTTCACTCTTAGGTTCTAAAGCTTTATGTTTCTCATTTGTAATATGGGCCCATGCTTCACTTCCAAAAATGCGAAAGTGACTTACATTTGGTTTAATTGAGCTCCATGCTTCTTCTGAAGTGATATTCTTTAAAACCTTAGTAGGAGTGTGATTTACTATGTAGTTTGCATAGTTAATTGCTTTTGCTGAAAAATTAAGATTGAGTCCTTTAGATTGAAGCATACAATTAGCCATTTCCTTTCAGCTGTGATTCTTTGTTTCAGCTACACCATTTTGTTGTGGAGTATATGGAACAGTATGTTGCACTTGAATTCTATTCTCAGTGCAAAAGTTGATGAATTTGTTGTTAAAATATTCTTCGCCATTATCAGATATTAGCTTAAGAATTGGATGTCCAGATTATTTTTCAACAAAGGCCTTAAAGGCCAAGAACATGTTAAATACTTCACTCTTGATTTTTAAGAAGTAAACCCAAATGCGAGTGGAGAAATCATCAATGAAAGTTAAGAAATACTTGTAGCTAGAAAATGAAACAACTGGAAGTGGACCACATAAATCACTATGCACAAGCTGTAAAGGGGCTGAGACATGCCAAGAGGCACCTTTTTCAAAGGTATCTCGATGATTTTTTTTCGAGTACACATCTAGAACATACACCACCTCTGCAAGATACCATAGGAAGACCTGTCACCTTATTTTATTTACATATATTTTGAAGGGAACAATAGTTTAAGTGACCAAATCGCTCATGCCAAAATTTGCTTACTTCATCATTATGAGCAATAAATACTAAGGGAAGAGTTGATGACCCAAAGTTTTTAAACTTATACAACCTTGTAGAATCACCAACAATGCCAGTAGCTAAAATCTGTTTAGGATCTCTTAGGTTCTTAATTACAACATTGTGAGGTGAAAATTCAATGGCTTTACCTTCACCTAAATGAGTTATCTGATATACATATAGAAGGTTGTAGGATAAAGTTGGAACACATAATACATCATTAAATTGACCATTATCTAGATGAACAGTTCCAATCCCTATAACACTAAGAGATATATCATCTCCAACACATCTATTTTTGGTGTTACAGTCATTTAAAGAAGAAAACATGGCTTTATTTTTGGCCATGTGATAAGAAGCTCTAGAATCAATGAGCCACTCATGAGAATGAGAAGAATAAGATGCATTTAGTGCATAACCATACCGATATGCTTGACAACCACGTGCAAAAAGTGCTATTCCTGAAGATGAAGTTGAAGTTGAAGAGTGCTCCAAATGGATGTTATGCTTTTTCATTGCTGCTTCCAAGGCTTCCATCTTCTTAAAGCATTTGGATTCTATGTGGCCATCTCAATTAGAAAAGTGGCAATGTCTATCAGTATTCTTCCATTTGTTTTTATTTGCCTTATCATTTTGTTCAAATGATTTTTCATTTTGAGACCGAAATTGCTTAGGACCCTTGTTTGGTTTAGGACCATTCCTTTTAGGATACTACTTCTTAGGATTCTTTGAATTTGGTTGTTGCTGGGTGGCTAAGTCTCCCTTAGAAGAGTTTCCAAGATTAAGAAGACCAAGATGTAAGAGTTTTTCTTGTTCTCTTATTAAAGAATCACTAAAGGCATCAAAAGAGGGGGACTTGTAGTCTTGTCCCTGAGAAATGAAGTCTTGTCTAGTAGAATGGAAGGTGGAAACAAACACAAAGTAGGCTAGTCCCAACGTATAAGAATGGAATAGATAAGGCTACCATATTCTTTCTTAAACTTAACACCTTCCAAGAGAAGTCTAAGGGTCTTGAACTTGGACAAAAAATTGTCAATGGAAGAAAAATTTGGGTCCAATGTAAAAAACTCATTTTCGAGTTGATGGGCTCTAATTTCATTTTTAATTCCAAAAACTTTAGTGAGTTGTTTCATTACTTCATTAGGGGTATCAATTTCTACACTATGAAATCTAAGGTCTGGAGAAATAGACATCCATATCAACCCACGTGCTTGATCTTGTCTATTTTCCCATTTGGCTGCCTTATCTTCATCTTTAGGTTTTGTTTCTTGGCCTGAGGCTATTATGTAAAGACCTTTACTTCTAAGTAAATCCACAATGATGGGCCACCATTGGAAGTAGGTGGTGCTGTCAAGAATAACTTGGCATGGACTTTCCATTTTAACATAAACTGAAGCTCTATATGCTAAAACTAAGTGTTCCGATGGAAAGTTTTCGAAAAATTACGTTGATTAAAAAACAACAACATTGAAAATGGATTCCGGATAAAGAAGTTATGGATTTTTGAATAAAAGTTTTTGAAGATGCCGATGAAGTATGTGAATGTGTGGAAATGAATGATAATGTTGTATTTTCAAAAAATTCCCCACATTTCCAAACTTAATCTAATTAGCTCACTTAAAAAAAAAAAATTACGTGACTCTCTTTTATAAATAAGTGAAAGTCACTTTTATAATGGTACTTTATGAGCTACCCACTAAATTGTAACTTAAATAAAAGATAAAGCGACTTTAGAATTATAATTGACTCAAATCTTATAATGTGTGAGAACACATTTACATAAAGTAACTATAAAACATAAGTTACATGTGCTTTTTGAAAAAACTAACTCAACAAAAAGAAAGACTTGAACCCAAGGCCTCTATTCTCATAAGGTAACATTGGATCAAGTGAGCTAGTTTAAAATGTTAGTAATTTTTGGAAAAGAGGAACAATTTTTTTTTTTAGTCATTGAAGCTTTGGGGTATGTGCTTACCTGAAAAAAACCTTTTTTCCTACAAAACAAAAAAACACACAATCCAACATGGACATGCAAAAAAAACCAAACCTTATGGCTTGAAGTTAGCTTTCGCCGAAAATTAAATATTTTCCTCAATGTTTATGATTTTCCAAGATCACACTAAGGCACGGCGGAAAAGAGCATACCCATGAGAAAAATCCTTCCTTTCTGTTTTTGATTTTCCCAGATTGCACAGATTCATGGGAAAAGGGCATACGTAGAAATGAAAGGTATATATTCGGTAAAAAAAAACTAAGAGCTAAATACATCGAAATGAATAGAGAGATGAATAGATAAAACTACAAAAAAGAATGTATACCTCTAGATCTTAAAAATGACGTAGCTAGGGCTGCCCGAATGCTTTTTGCGTGAAACAAAATGGGTTACTCACTGGAACAGATGATCCTAACACAACAAAGCAATCCTCTTAGCCCGAAAGCAGTCCGAAATAGTAGATCTAGGAAACGAAAGTCGGATGCAGTTGTACTGTATTCTAATTTGGATCACCAATGGATGTGGCCCTCAAATAGTTCTAATACCATGTAGGAATTTACATGGTAAGTTCCTCAAATAGAACAACAGAGGACACTGCTCACAAATAGATCATAGATCAATACACTGGTATTATTGACATGGTTAAAATCCTCAAAGAGGGAAACAATCCACGACCTGAGACAACACGACCACTTCAGGCAATTTATTAATAAAAGAATGAAAATTTACATAAGCTTCTCTCATGAACAATCACCCTACAAATGAACCTCCATGCTCTTTAAATAGAGATCATGGACCAATCAAGTGTTAAGCCACATATCAAGTGTCGGTAATACCGAGGAGAGAATGAATCATTGGATCAATTCATGTCCAGAACATATCATGACCGCTAGATTGTCAGTTACAAATGTACATAGTAAAGAAACACACTTTACCTAACTCTACACTAGACCAAGTTATACTTAACTATTTCCTATGTGTCAGAATATCTTAACAATGTCTCCTTCGAATCCTTCCGAGCCTTTACATATATCCTGTGAAAGTTTCCCTTAAACTCTGCTATATTGCGATATTGATCATATAAACTCAGTGAGAGCTTGGGATGTTGGTTCACCACCATGTGTAATTCCATTTCAATAGTACAAAGAATATTGTGTTCTCTTGTTCGCGTGATGGCTCCTTGGTATGCTAGAGTGAGGCATACCACGCAGCTTCACATACATTTGCCTTGATTGGAGGAAACTATGAATCCTCCAGCTCCTTCCATGCTAATAGTGTGATGATCAATATCAACCACACAATGAAATGTCTTACCCTCTTCCTGTGCTTCTTCACAGTCCTCCAAAAATTCCCTGAATAAGTATCCAAGCCAGTTGAACTGAACCCTGATGTTGCACTACGTGGCTAAGGAAACCATGATCGCAGTAACTTCGTTTGCTCTACACTTCCTCATTATTTTTCTATCTAATATGTGTGTGGAGAAACACAACCCTTGGTCACTGATGGAGTTAATATCATAACCTCAGGACTTTTTTATTAGCCCGTACTTGTCCTTCATGGTTTGTGTTGGTTTTTGTCGACGAACTCTTCAATAGGGTCCTTTCCTTGGTACAGTGATCTATTAATCCTTCGTATCAACATCTCATCAATCAGGATCCTATTCCCCATCAAGAGGCATCCATCATGCACTAATATCAGTAAATTTTGAACACAGGTTGTGTTATACATGCTTCTATCGAAGTGTGGCACGTTTAACATGTTCAACAAACCTGATCTTTCCAATCCCTGAGCCCACTGGTGTGGCTCCAACCTTGTAACTCAAATTTATGGATAGTATACCTATTGTAGGTACTTTCTTGGCTCAAACTGTGGATAATTACTTCGATTATTGAAGTCCCAATTCTCCTTTAATTGCAGATTTTTTCCCAATAATTCTCCTTCAAATGGAACTTTTTCGAGTAGTAGCAGTGTGAAAGTGTTGAACTTCACGTATTTTGGATCTTTAATCGGATTAGAACATGGTTTCCTTGGTGGAAAATATGGTGGCAGCATAGAGGGAATTTTTTCACCCTCTGTCACCATCTCGTGCATGTCAGCTTCCTCCTTATTGTCATGGTTTTGTTCTAGTTCTTTCTGCTGCACTGGTTTCTTCACCTTCTATGTAGGTCTCTTATCTTGCTTGTTCTTTTTCTTCTGTCTTTCGCTGCCTTTTCTCTAGGCGATTTCCTTAGCTCTACTCCAGAGGCTTTAGCTGGTCTCTTTTCTTGTCTTCTTTGTGGTTGTCCTTCCATGTCTACTTGTTTTCACCACAGCCTCATGTGCGTTGGGGCCACATGTACACTTCATGCTGTGGATTTACCAGTTTGTGCTTCCATGGTGCTTGCTAGCCCTTTTTCTACAAACTCTCTAGTAATTTCTTCGAAACCTCTCTTAGACATACAATAACACACTTGTCTCACACTTGGTCACAAATTTTCAAGCTAAATTGTCCATATAGAAAATTGTAAAATGTGGAGTGAGACATGAATTTTATAACGAATTTGAATTTCAAACCCCATGATTAGCTTAGATATTTCTCATTTAATGCATATATGATGCTAAATCTGAATAGTTGTGCTTCATAAATGTGTTTCTCTCACACCTTTTAACATCAATTTTATTTTAACAATAAGTTTTTCCTTCCAATGGTCATATTTCTAGCGAACTTTGATGAACCTTCCCTTGTGGCACAACAATACTTCCTTCATTCTGGTTCTTTCAGACTTCAACATACTCCTGCATACCGCACAGTAATCCTCCTTTGGTGAAGTTCCCTTCCACGTAGTATTTTATAGTCTAGTGCCAACCTTCAACTGCAGGTGGCACTAACTCTCTTCTTCTTTCGTTCTTTAGTGTGAAACTCCAGGGATAGAGTTGTCCCTATATACCTTCAATATGTTAGAATTCAATCATCCTTGAATTAGTTGACCATTTAACTTTGTGAGCTGAACTGCACCACCATCAGAGATGTGCTTGATGATATATGGTCCTAACCAATGTATTTTAAATTTTCCTAGGAACTTCGTGAATTTGATATTTGTTGTAGAGGCAAAAACCACCCTCCAAAACTTTTCCGTAGCTTCATTTTGGAGCCTCCCTACTAGTCATCCTAACAACATGTCCTGCACTTGTCAAGTACGTAGGCTTCATTTGTTTTTCAGGAGCTTGCCAGCCTGTGCATGTTAGTATGGTTCACTCCTTTCAAAGACTTCCATTCCAGACTTAAGCTAGTTACTGGTTGATCAGCTCCCTTAGAAGATTGTACAATTCTGGAGGGGAACCAACCTTCCCTCTAGAAATTGCACAAACTTGCTAGGCAGCTTCTTGGGCTCAGAAATTGTGAAATCTAGTCAGACAAGATTCCTTGAGGAAACTGCACAATTTGGCCCAGCACTACAGCTCAACCCATAAATTACACATCTTAGGGTAGCAGTCATCCACTGACCCAAAAAATTACATAATCCCTCTGAGACAGCCCATATAACTCCTCCGAGAAATTGTACAAATCCCTCTTTTTGCCATGAAGATTGTTGCATGTGCCTTGAGGTTGACCGATTCCTCTCAGGACCCAGCAAACTTGATATGCATGCATGGGATACTTTTCCTAAAATAGCAAAAAGCAACATGAAAAAAGCATCCCTAGATTTTAGGGATCTATTTTTATCAGTTGGAGGTTACATTCAAAGATTGTTTTAGAAATTTTCCCCCAAGTGTCACTTTTTCCTAGATTTGTGGCATGTGCATCATAAGCCTCAAACTTATTTATTAAACACTTTAGAGCTCATTCTTCACATCTATCTTGGAACTCTGACATCCTATAGCACATCTAGGAGTCTTCGGCACATCTAGCTCAACTATTTCCTGGTAAGTCCGCTTTACTTGTCTTTTCCATCATTTTTGTCACTTTTTGTGTGTTGGCTTATGTGAGTGTTATCTGCTTGATTTTTGTGAATGCTTGCCGTCGTTTACATGCATGTTAGCCCATATGAGCACCATTTTAGTTTTCATTTTCATCTCATTTGTGTCACATGCATGACACTATTTTTCACGGATGGTCGCCGATTCAGTGACTCATTTCACACACATGCATGTTTTCCTATTTTCTGAATCTTGCATTCATTGTTTTCATGCATGGTCATTTACTCCTACCTACACTCATTGTTTCCATACATTCATATCTTCATATGTTTTTAGTCGCCCGACGGTGGGTCTGGGCAACCTTGGCCCGGACTCTTCCTTACCCAGACAACATTGCATATTTATGAGAGGGAAGGCTTTGCCTTCCTCCCAGAAAATGCCCAAATCTGGCCAGGCACTGTCCTCCAGGCTTGCTTTTGAAATTATGAGAGGTAGTGTCTGTTGGCCCAGAAAATTGCGCAATGTAGTCCTTGGCCTGCATGCCTTGCTAGCTGAAATTGTGCATTACGCAATCTCAGCACCCAGCAGGTCAGTCTGGATTACGCATTATGCAATTCCAGTAGTCAATCAACCTCCTAATAATCCAAATTTCCTTTTGCATAGTTTCGACATTCAGTCTCCTAGACTCCCAATGAAAATTGCACAATCCTTGCCATCAGTCTCCCGGGTATGTTGCATGTCAATCCTAAAGTTTGTTTTGTATTCAACTGACAAAATTCTTGCCATGCATGTCGCCATGTCTCCAGGTATACTAGGTGTTTGTCTGTCTCTTAGCAGTTCAAGTTCAATGGCCTCCAAGAGAGTAGGGTCAAAGGACACCAACATAAGTGCAACTAGAGAAGAAGTTGAGCGAGTGTCTGAGTTTGTCAATTTACGAAGACACCAAGATGATCGTAGACAAGGAAATCAAGTCAAAATGGCAGGACATCAATGATGCATTCTTAGGCACATTTGAGGAATATCTTGAAGACTGTAGGGTTTGTGTGAACACTCATAAATTTGACTTGTATTGGATTTCATGCAAGTACCCTGTGTTTCCATGTGTGGACATGATACATTGGATCTTCTTACACACTGATCCCGAGATGATGGTGTTAAGAAGTGTCAGCGGGACAAAGATTGCTACCTTCAGGGCACTGGACTATCAACAAATGTACCACTTGCTGAAGCCAGTGATCACGATGGAGACACCCTTCAACATACCCAACAACAATGCAACTCCATGGATATCTTGAAGAATTGGGTGAAGGAGCCAACCATGTTCAGGATGACACCCAACCAGATTTACAAGAATAAGATACTGCGGAAGGCATATCAGTACTTAGTCATATTTTCATGCTAGTTATATAGCCAAGAGATCATGGAGACCTTCCCACAGAGTTGCGTGATTGCGACGGACCAACTGGTCAATGAAGGCAAAGCATGAAACTAGTCCAACTTGTTGGCTCACAGGTTGAAGGAACAGGTAATAGGAGTTGGGCAGTCAACCAAAGGTTAGCAAGCAGAAATATCCATATCTGCATACATCTTGGATGCAATTTGTGCCAGTCAGAGGTTCTTAGTCTTGAAGTGGGAATGGACATCACTGGAAACCTCTATGAACAATTATTTCAAATCATTTTCCGAATGCATCTTCCGCGGAGTCATCACACAATTTCCAGACAATTTTTTCACCCCAGTGTACAAGATGATATTTGAGCAGGATCCACCTGCCATGTCAAAGGCATCAATGGAGGCATTGATTGACATAGTGTATTGGTATGCCTCACCTTTTGGAACCTTCATACGGATGTATATCACAAGAAGCCTCCACATGTTTTACTAAAGTTTGCCATGGACAAGCTCATCATGCAAGAAGTGTTGTACCACATCTCAACAGGACTATAAGCGACACTTCATCGGAAGAAGAAGGAATCTTGGCCCACTCTTCCATTACGGATAGGGTTGTATGAGATACAAAATGTTAAGTATGAAGATGTCAAGACAAAGGAGTTCAAAAGATTTACTTTCGGCACTATAAGCTTTAATTTGTACTACCCGCATTGCTTTGTAAAGGATCACTGCACGAGAGTGGAATTCCCTTGGATCCATGGGGTGTGTCATTAGGCTAAGGAAGACCCATGGAGATATTATCATAGCTTCTCTAGGCCTAATGAACCAGTCAACATCATTGTGGAATAGTTAGAAAAGCAGCATATAGGACAACAGTAGTAGCAGAGGGTAACATACCTGCACGTGACAAAGGCAAGAGAAAGATTGTTGACAATGCAGAGGTAGAAAAAAGCTGCAAGTTCATAACAGACCCACTTGTGGAGAAAGCGTCTTTGACAACATGACAAGAGGACTATGTAAAGGAAAAGAGATAAATAGAGGATGGAGAAAACAATGAAGGAGTTGCAAGAGTTTAAGGAGAAACTCTAGAAAGAACAAGAGCTGCAGATAGGAAAAGGAATTGCAGGAGGTACATACACAACAAGGGGTGCAACATGAACAGACAGATGAAATTGTGACTATACAAGTAGTAGATTCATATGAATAGCTAGAACAAAGTAGACAGGATGAGTAGTCGTAGGTGTTTCTGGGAAAATTAGTATTTCTAAGAAATGCTAGCCCTCTAGGTTTGGTAGTTAACCTAGAAACAACAGTCAAAGAAATTCATTATCTTTCCTATGAGTAATAGATAAGAGGGAGATTATGAAAGACCAACTTGTAACTTTCGCTTGAATCCTCGCTTTATCTCCCTCTCCTTTGGCCGATCCCATAACTCCTCCTCGTACTTAACACGCTTGAAGAGTACCTGCACAGCTACAGAAACAAGGACCTGTCAAAGCATAATGATCCATCACAGCATCAACATCATAGAATCAGAAATATGATAAACAAATGAATGCATTTAAATTTAACACAATCAATTGGGAAAAATCTTGAAGAACTTTATTAATAACAAGGAGAATTACAACCCATAAAAATTCTGAACTAGCGCCATCCTCCCAGCTTCAAGCCTTTTTCAACTCATGAATCAACAAGAACATACCAACAATAACACAATTCTCTCACCTCAATACTGAAACTAGCAGCACTTCCTTACAACTCGGAATAATTCAACCTCCTGATCTCTTGGATGGGAGGTCCTTTTATAGATGATTGCAACAGGGTGAGTCATCAACGGGGATGATGAATGCCATTCCATTTGTTGAAATTAGTTCCACAAGAGAGGGGAATTGGAGATGGTTTCCTAATTCCTTTAGTCATCCTTGGGTGAACTCAGAGGGGCAAGTGGCACAGGAGAAATTTCTAGAAGTTTCCATGAGCAACCAACTCTCAAACTCTCCCAGAATTTTGTCTTACCTCGCCCATCACACCTACTAGAGGGCCAAACTGCAATGCATCTCAATTTGATAGTGAAACACCTGAGATGTATCTCACCCTAACACAGGGAATCTCACTTTGATAGTGCAGCACCTGAGATGCATCTCACCCTAACACAGGACTTTCAGATATGGTTCAGTTTAGGCACTTTCTGGGTGATTTCTCAGATGGAACTTTTGGGGAATGAGGCATTCAGATGACTAAGCTTCTTTAGGGTATAAAACAACTCTTTTAGGGGTTGATGAGCCCTAATATTATTGACATATGAGTTTGGGGTTGATGTTCCCAAATATGTCTATAACAGTTTCCCCCTAAAGCATGAGGTCGTAAATGTTCATGTCAGGTGAAATGCTTTATCATGGGGATTAGAAGTTTCAAATTGGAAGGTGACATACATAAATTACAATACAATACATCATGATAATATGATTTTTCATGAACTATCTGAGGGAGGCATTCCCATGCTCAACTTTATAAATTTTCATTACATGTACATAGATCAGATAGTCGTCTACAGATATAGACTTGTGATTCTATAGATATAGAGTCGTGATCCATGATTAGGATGACCATCTGTGTAAAGCCTTTGTACATTTGATTTGGTACTCCTGAATATATCGCAACCTGGATGGATGAAACTAGATCCAGGGTCTTCAAACTCGTTCAATCTTCACTCAATGTATCAAACGATGTGAAAAAATGTTCTAATGTCGAACATGGAGAGACATCGCCTGATTACCAACCAATGATGTAAGATGTTAACAGACGAAAGAGGGGTCACCGATAATGATGATGATCCTCAAGGTACAATAGTACATTTCACGTGGTGTGAATATATGATTTGGTGTCGAACACCACACAAAACCTTTCGGTCGAAGGCCATTGATGTCAACCTGTCACCGGAAGAGAGAAACTTGACATTGATGTATGCAAGCTTCAAAGCACTAAAAAGTTGTTTCTAAGTCAACTTCTTGGATAATGAGCTGATGTCAATGAAAAGTGACTCATCGTAGGAGGGCCTTGATGTGTCCCATATCTACAACATGAAATGAAGCAAATGATCTTTTTGAGATGAAAACAAAATGACGACACATGATTCAGGAATAGTGGTCATGAGGATGAAGGTTTGTAGTATTGCAACGAATGAGACTTCAACTGGATGACTTCTCTTGAACATATGGTGAAACTGAGATGAATTGGTAGCATTAACCCAAAAAAATGGATGGTATGATAGACCAATGGTATGATGACCAGCAAACGAAAGATCCCAACCCAACTCAATCACAGAGATGAAGTGAAAGTGTCATGTTCAAGAGCGACTCGCTACCATAAGTTTTTCAAGATTTTTCCCCTTTTTCCCCAGTAATTGTTGACCAGTACCTCTTTATTTTTATCAAGCTTGAGGAGGATAACATATGCTTGTTCTATAATTCGCCCTTCGGGCAAACCCATCGCTCTTTGATGTTTTAACGAGTCTAGCGACGGTGAAACTCGGTCTTGTCTAGACAGACAAGTTTGTCGCTATTATTTTGATGAGTTTGATGATAAGGATAACTTGGTCCTTTTCATGTTTAGAGAGTTTGAAAAGGGACGAAAAGAAAAAATCCATAAGCTCTTTTTCATAAAGTAATCCCTCAAGTCTGAAAAGGGATAAAATAATACAAGAGGGATGTCGTTTCCAATACTTTAATGAGCTGGAATGGAAAAGTGCTCGACAATATTTTCTTATTTAGAGAGTCTGAAAAGAGTTTAAAGAGGACTGTATTTTGAGGAATGAGTGGTGTCTAGGGTAGCAACTGGTTCTGGTGATGTTGGAACTTCTCAAAACATGTTGATTTATGTGAAGAGGTTGGCTAATAAGGCCACTCATTGCAACTGTTCCTCAAAAAGGGTAAAGCAACCAAGTGAAAGCATATGATCAGCCAAAGGGATGGTGGTGATGGAATGAAACAACCAAGGCTCATTTGATAAAAGAGGCTGATAAAATGGAAATCACGAGGGTTAAAATGGAAATGGGTTCATTTTTTAGACAAGCTTGAACCATAGGGAACTATGCTTGGATTCAGTTTCATGTTTACACAAGCTTGAAACAAAAAACTATGCTTGGATTCAGTTTCAATTTTACACAAGCTCAAAATGAAAAACTATGCTTGAAAATGGTTTGCATGCCCCCAGCATGATGAAAAGGAGAGTCTCCTGTAACCAGATGGAAGTCATTGCAATGAAGCAGGACGGTTATCCAACACCTCTTTGGCTTCATCTAGATAGATGAAGGTGAATGGGGTGATTCCCTTCACATAACCTACAGGGAAA
This sequence comes from Pinus taeda, assembly GCA_000404065.3. Lineage (NCBI taxonomy): Eukaryota > Viridiplantae > Streptophyta > Pinopsida > Pinales > Pinaceae > Pinus > Pinus taeda. The sequence continues at coordinate 578,592 of APFE030624183.1, forward strand.
TTTATCTTTACCACTAGGTGCATGCCCCCAAGATTCATTACATTCACCTAAGTAGACTACTTGTGGTTATTAGGTGGATGGAATGAAGGTTCTTTTACGAGATCAAGTGAAAGACTTGACTGGGATTTTACGAGATCTACTCAAAGACTCGACTTGGAACTTGGGTCCAGGAGTCCTTGTTTCATTTTTTAACGAGGTTGACACAAGACAACGAACTATCCTCGAACACTTGTTTCATTTTTTAACGATGTTGACACAAGACAAGGAACTATCCTCATAACTTCTTGGTTTTATTTTTTAATGAGGTTGACACAAGACAAGGAACTTTCCTCAAGGGCCTGTTTCATTTTTTAATGAGGTTGACACAGTAAAAGGACTATCCTCATATTCCTTGTTTTATTTTTTAATGGGGTCGACACAAGACCAGGAACTGTCCTCAAGGGCCTGTTTCATTTTTTAACGAGGTTGACACAGTAAAAGAAGTATCCTCAGACCCTTATATCACAACTCATAGGTGGTTATGAAGGAGAGATATGGTTCCAATGCCCCCAGTACATAAGGTACAAAATCACTGAATTGATTGTCAGTTGATTTAGGTATGGAACAGGTTGCCACATAATTAACCCATGGCATGGATGATGCCATTGGTATAAATGGACCATTTAGGGAAGATGGTTGACTAGGAGCTATATTTGGACTGGAAAATGAAAGTTGGTCAACTGTGACAATTTTGTCTTCATGCGGGAAACAAATCACATGAAAGAGTGTTGAAACAATAGCTCCCATGTCATAAACATAGTCACACCCAAGAAGTAAATTGTAATCTAAAGGGCCAGGGACTACCATCACATTCAGATAAACGGTTCCCCCTCCCCCCAAAGTAATAGGTAACTGAGTAAGGATACCTAATGGTCGACTAGTTCCTTTGTTAAATCCCAATAGATTCTATGTAACCGGCACAAGCGATGGCGACCCAAGTGCTTTCCAAGCAGTTGAGGAAAGGATACGCACTAATGCACCTTCATCTATAATAGTGCCAGATACAGCATTTTACAAACTTGTACTATGATCTGGAAAGCCACATAAGAAGGAAGGCGGAATCCTACCATTCGATTCCAATCAAAGGAAGTGACTAGAATACTTGGAGGGGATACCATATAAACGGGAGAATTAACCCCTTGAGTTATGAGATCTAGAGGCTTTTCCTCCTGTGTTGATGGAATAAGTGCATTGCCCCCAAGCTCCTTTGAATCTGAAGAAACAAAAAGAACCTGAGTGGTATGGTGTTCACTCTTTTCGGAAAAGGTACGATTTACTGAAGGTGAAATTAGGTCAACTGTTACCTCGATCTGCTGATTTTGGTCAAGTATAGACTCATAGGATTCACTTTCGAAGAGAGTGGGTTGGACCAATGGTTGATTTTGGTCAGTCAGTTCATGAACTAGTTAAGGATTTAGGGAGAGTTTCCTGTAACCAAATGGAGGTCGCTGTGGTGAAGTAGGACGATTATCCAACACTTTCTTGGCTTCATCCAGATAGGGACAAAGGTGAATGGGGCAATTCCCTTCACATAACCTACAAGGAAACTTGACTTTTCCCTTATTTCCATGAACTTTACTATCATTGGTTGATGGTGTGTCACCAACATGATCTCCAGAAATTGATGACATAGGATGATGTGAACGAGAAGACCATTCTTCTAAGATCTGAGGAATATCAGGACAACTTCGAAGAAGATGGTTTCCCACACAAAGTTTGCATGGATATCAAACGTTGTGAGGCTTGTCCCTTTGCTGAATTTTCTTCTTCTTGTTCTTCTTCACTTTCTTCTTCTTCTTAGCCACCGAGTTACTAGTACAAATACTTTCACCAAGCGAAGAAGAAGAAGGGGAGGAAGAAACAAATGAGGAAGAAGGCAAAGGGTCAACTAAAGGATCAACTAGAGGTTGATTTTGTCCAGTTGGAGGTGTACTCAATTGTAGAGAAGTCATGACATTTTGAAACAAGGAGTTGAAAACAACCAGACTGGAAAGCCAATGGTAAATCCTGAAAGGGACAATGTAGCCATATAAGGAGCACCAATATTTCCAAAAGAAGGAAAAGGACTGGGATTCCCATCAAAAGGAATTCCTTGATTGGTGGATTCTAGATTTGTCACCATATGTTTCAACCTAAGATCAACTAAGGAATATGGATGTTATTCACGGTCAATTAATTTTAACGACACTTGGACATAACTTCACTTTTTTAGTTTTAAAGAGTCGAGAAAAAGCTAAAGATGACTCTAGTCACCTTTGATTTTTAATGAGCCTGAAAGGACAAGTGCTCAGATGATCCTTTTACTTTTAAAGAGTCAAAAAGGAATGAAAGTGACTACTCTGGAGACTCTAGACAATATGGTTTACTAGACAAATCGCAAAACTACAATATACACCTTGGTGGTAAATTAAAGATAAATTACCAAGGACTTTACGTATGGCAATCAATCTTCCCGAATGTTGTGTTCAATGCATTGTGATCGGTAAGGCAGCAAAATCTGCTTCCTAGGGATAAATGATTTAAACCTATTGGGGTCTCCCATTATATATGGGACAGTACAGGGAGCAAAAATCCGTACTAGCACTTATCGTAACAAAGAGAAGGAATCACCCAACCTTCAATGAATATGATAGCTACTAGGTTTAAATACATCAGAACACTTCTCTAGCCTAGACCTCTAGATGTGCTGCGTTAAGTTCCAAAGTGCTGTTAGATTAATTGAGGTTAAATTTAAGTTGATCTTGCTTAAATATTTTCCTTTGAAGGTTCACCACGTGATGTTTTTTTGCAATTCCTAAAATGCAACTATCACAATAAACAAACTTTTGATTTAGTTTGAACAATGAAAACCTTAGCTACTAAAGGATAGAGCAACCAAATCTTTGACAAAGAGCAAAGAGCACATATAATGCAATTTCTCTAGATATTCCTATCAAGCATTCACAAACCTTAATATGCAAAATGCAAAATGCATGTATTTTTTTTAAGCTTCCCTTAATGTGAATGATTCAAGAAGGAAAACTAAATGTAGCAATGATTCAAAAGGTTTCACACAAAATGGAAATTTTCGACAATTTTTCTTCAAAGTGAGATGCCCTATGTTAGGGTGAGATGCATCTCAGGTGTTGCACTATCAAAGTGAGATGCATCACATTTTTGCCCTCTAGTAGGTGCGATGGGTGAAGTAAGACAAAATTCCGAGAGATTTTGAGAGTTGGTTGCTCATGGAAACTTCTAGAAACTTCTCCTGTGCCACTTGCCCCTATGAGTTTGCCCAAGGATGACTAAAGGAATTAGGAAACCATCTCCAATTCCCCTCTCTTGTGGAACTAATTTCAACAAATGGAATGGAATTCATCATCCCCATTGATGACTCACCCTCTTGCAATCATCTATAAAAGGATCTCCCATCCAAGAAATCAGGAGGCTGAATTATTCTGAGTTGTAAGGAAGTGCTGCTAGTTTCAATATTGAGGTGAGAGCATTGTGCTATTGTTGGTATGTTCTTGCTGATTAATGAGGTGAAGAAGGCTTGAAGCTGGGAGGATGGTGCTAGATTAGTCCTTTTATGCGTTGTGATAGGGTCTATGAGGATAGTTCATTGTCTTGTGTCAACCTCGTTAAAAAATGAAACAAGGGTATCCGAGGATGGTTTATCGTCTTGTGTCAACCTCGTTAAAAAATGAAACAAGAATAATCTGAGGATATTTCGTTGTCTTGTGTCAACCTCATTTAAAAATGAAACAAAAGTCTCTATGAGGATGGTTTATTGTATTGTGTCAACCTTGTTAAAAAATGAAACAAACCCACGAGGATGGTTCGTTGTCTTGTGTCAACCTCGTTAAAAAAATGAAACAAAGAGTATGAGGATAATTCTTTTACTATGTCAACCTCATTAAAAAATAAAACAACTCCTATGAGGATAGTTCTTTTATTGTGTCAACCTCGTTAAAAAATGAACCGGGCCTGAGGAGAGTTCATTTTCTTGTGTAAACCTCATTAAAAAATGAAACAAGGGGTTCGAGGAAAGTTTGTTGTCTTGTGTCAACCTCATTAAAAAATGAAACAAGGGTATCCGAGGATGGTTTGTTGTCTTGTGTCAACCTTGTTAAAAAATGAAACAAGGAATCTGAGCAGAGTTCCGTGTCTTGCGTCGAGCTCATTTAAAAATGAAACAAGGTCCCAAGTCCCCAGTGGAGTCGCCAATTTGTTTTTGGGAAAATTAGTATTTCTAAGAAATGCTTGCTCTCTAGGTTTGGTAGCTACCCTAGAAACAACAGTCAAAGCTATTCATTATGTTTCCTATGAGTAATATATAAGAGGGAGATTATGAAAGACCAACCTATAACTTTCCCTTGAATCCTCACTTGATCTCCCTCTCCTTTGGCCAATCTCATAACTCCTCCTCATACTTAACACTCTTGAAGAGTACCTGCATAGCTACAGAAACAAAGACCTGTCAAAGCATAAGGATCCATCACAACATAAACATCATAGAATCAGAAATATGATAAACAAATGAATGCATTTATAGTTAACACAATCAATTGGGAAAAATATTGAAGAACTTTATTGGTAACAAGGACAATTACAAGCTGCAAGAGTTAGCTTAATCGGTCAAATCAAGTGCCTCGCCAATGGGAGGTCACAGGCTCGAATCCCGAAAGCTCTTGGGGTTAGGTCAGTAAATAGGCCGAGGGGTGTTGATGCCCTTCGGGTGGCATCCGCTCAGAGATTTAAACCCGTGGACGTAGCGGCTACCCACTGACCAGGGTATCCGTGAACCAGCAAGTGAGAAAAACAAGGACAATTACAACCCATAAAAATTCTGATCCAGCGCCATCCTCCCAGCTTCAAGCCTTCTTCACCTCATGAATCAACAAGAAAATACCAATAATAACACAATGCTCTCAGCTCAATACTGAAACTAGCAGCACTTCCTTACAACTCAGAATAATTCAGCCTCCTGATCTATTGGATGGGAGATCCTCTTATAGATGATTGCAAGAGGGTGAGTCATTAATGGGGATGATGAATGCCATTCCATTTGTTGAAATTAGTTCCATAAGGGAGGGGAATTGGAGATGGTTTCCTAATTCCTTTAGTCATCCTTAGGCAAACATAAAGGCACAAGTGGCACAGGAGAAGTTTCTAGAAGTTTCCATGAGCAACCAACTCTCAAACTCTCCTGGAATTTTGTCTTACCTCGCCCATCACAGATACTAGAGGGCCAAACTATGATGCATCTCACTTTGACAGTGCAGCACCTGAGATGCATCTCACCCTAACACAAGGCTTTCAGATATGGTTCAGTTTAGGCACTTTTTGGGTGATTTCTGAGATGGAACTTTTGGGGAATGAGGCATTTAGATGACTAAGCTTATTTACGGTATAAAACAACTCTTTTAGGGGTTGATGAGCCCTAATATTATCAACATATGTGTTTGGGGTTGATGTGCCCAAATTTGTCTATAATAGCAAGAGCAGGACTTCACTCAAGGGATTGAATGAGTACTTGAACAAATGGATACGAAGATGGAACAATGAGAGTTAGAGAAAGAAATCAAACTCATGCCTTAGCATGAGGAGGTCAACCCACCAACTTCACCAAATTTGGAAGCAGAGAAAGCCCCAAGCGACCAAGGAGATACTGAGATCCTTGGAGACAATTTGGAAGAAGAGATGCACAACATATCACTCGACGAGTCGCATCATAGAGTTATGCAATTGCATAGAGTGTCTACTCTAGATGTCCACAGATATCCTACACAGTTTGAAGAACGAATGATCATATCTAATGTGTGCAAGAATCTAGCAGCATTGGCCGATGCTACCAAAGAATATGCCGAAGCCACTAGCTTGATATCAGAGAACGAGTGAATGGATAAGGAGTTACAAATGGCCAAGGAAGGAGGATAACTAGTTATAGCATCCACTAGAGCGAAGTTGAAGAAGGTGATACTATATGAAGTATCGTCCCTTTAGACAGTCATGCAGACGTTGTATTCCAGATTTGGTACCATGCATAAGGTAGTTTTTCATTTCAATGGTTGGCAACAATGTTGTGCTAGGATAGCACATATATTGTCAAACTTGCATTCTATTGTCAATCGCATGAAAACATGGAAAATGAGATACAAGGGAGCCCCGTTATGCTTTCCCAAGATGATGAAGCCTATGGTGGTTGAGTTGAAGGAATGTATCTGCAGTCAGATCCAGAACTATGAGGAACTCTCACGACTCATCACTAGTTTGCAGGCTTCCCATGCATGGGTGTTCAGAATCATGGATGTTGTTGTGTGCGTGCATGTGATCCAATCTATTGGGACATTCACCAAGGAAATGATAAAAAATCAAGTCTGATTGGAGCTCAAGTCGTACTTTGATGAGTTGATGTGCATAGCCACTAGTGTAGACTTGGTGATCAATGTAGACATTATGCATCAGTATGTTGTTGGTTTAGCCACACTTAAGACAATGATGCACATGTTATTAGATGAGTTGGATAGAGGAGCCAAATCAATGTACCCGAATGTAACAGAGGCAATAGTTTGTTGCCAGAAAGATGTCACCATAGAGTACACAGACACCATTGTGAACTACCAAGCTTGGAATCAATTCGCCACCATTGACCATCATGAGGATGTTGAAGAGTTGGTCTTCCAACAATTGTCTTAGTCATAGTGATGTCTTGTATGGCTTGCTCAAGCCTGTTTTGTCTCACATGGGTACATGTGCAGATTGTATGTAACATCTTGTAAAGTGGAAGTTCAAGTGTCGATAGTTGAATCTAACAGTCATAGAGTAGTTGAAGAGTCATGAGGGTAGGTGAGTAGTCACAAAGGGGAATGTCAATGGTCACCCCACCCTTTTTTATGTATAGTACCTCATAACTAATTGTAGAAGCTTTTGGTCAACCAAGCTTCCAATAGGAGTATCTTAGAGAAATCTTGGAGAGTATTGTAACGAACCTTGGCTTCTCCATAGTACAGAGCTAGTACATCTCTTTGGAGGAGCAGACAACAATGACTATAATGTTCCATTATGCGAACTAGTGGGTGGTCATGGTTGTATTATGTGATTGGAACTTTCACTTCTTAATATAACAGAGCCAACAGGTTTCATGCATATGTTGTTATCATATTTCAGTTAAATTTTTTACTCTAATGATATATGTATATGTTTTCTTACTCATTTATGTATAGAATCTTTCTGTATATGTATGTATGAATCTTACTGAGATTTGTTGTTGGTTTAACCATCAGCTTGGATTGTTGTTTCACCTTCCTTTCATCTTGTGATGTATCTTTGCTCGTGTGTTCCCTTCCAAGCTTCGTGTTTACATAGGTTTCCAAGGGGCACACACATCCCACCTTTTGTGTGTTAGAGCCATTCATGCAACTTCCTTGGCTTATTGCACATGTCACACCCTTGCTACCAATGAGGACATCTCACTTACCTCTGTGCACAACCGCGGTCAAGGCAATACCATACGAACCACTACTGGGACTCCTACACCAAATGGTTTAAGGTCTAGTTGGGACTTCTGACTGGGGAGATCCCCTGACATGTTGGCAGGTCCATCACTGTCAACATTTCTGGCACTAGAAGGATGGCCAGATGACGAGCTATGTCCTCTCATCCTTTTTTGAATCTTCACTACTGTCGCACTCATCCCTCTATGATGTATTTTGCATGTCAAACGTCTTAACATCAGGAGAGAGTTTTCTGATCTCTTGTCCAAATTCATGTATGATGGTGAAGGTGAAGTGGCCTTGCCTACGTACTTCCAAGACTTCTATGACATTCTTGATAATGCAGATGAATGCTCTAATGAAGAGGCCAACCCACTGCTTACATACACACTTCACAAATCCCCACAACGATGGTGCTAGATTTTGCCTCTCGGCAACTTGCACTCACTTGAGCATTTCTGTGATCTCATTTACTATACTTTACATCTTTCGAATCAGTTACTGGAGAACCCACAATATGAAAATTTTTATGCCAACGTTTCAAATCCAAAATGGGATCCATCATCAGGACTTTATGAGTGATGATAGAAGATGAGCTTCTTTAGAGAACTGTGCAAATGGAGGAATAAGATTATTGTCCCTACAGTTTTTAAGAAAATGAAGATCAGTAGCTCTTCTTGCTATCCTCACTCTAAATCTTTCAAGTAAAAGGATTTCACTCCAAACATCCCCTCTGTGTAGGGACATGATTCTAGATTTAAGAGATCTGTGGTTTGTATTTTTCGAATCAGTTACTGGAGAACCCACAGTTTGAACATTTTTATGCCAATGTTTCAAATCCCAAATGGGATCCATCATCAGGACTTTATGAGTGATGATAGAAGATGAGATGCTTTAGAGAACTGTGCAAATGGAGGAATAAGATTATTGTCCCTACAATTTTTAAGAAAATTAAGATTGGCAGCTCTTCTTGCTATCCTCACTCTAAATCTTTCAAGTAAAAGGATTTCACTCCAAACATCCCCTCCGTGTAGGGACAAGATTCTGGATTTAATAGATCTGTGGTTTGTATTTTTCGAATCAGTTACTAGAGAACCCACAGTATGAACGTTTTTATGCCAACATTTCAAATCCCAAATGGGATCCATCATCAGGACTTTATGAGTGATGATAGAAGATGAGCTGCTTTAGAGAACTGTGCAAATGGAGGAATAAGATTATTGTCCCTACAATTTTTAAGAAAATGAAGATCGGCAGATCTTCTTGCTATCCTCACTCTAAATCTTTCGAGTAAAAGGATTTCACTCCAAACATCCCCTCTGTGTAGGGACAAGATTCTGGATTTAAGAGATCTGTGGTTTGTATTTTTCGAATTAGTTACTGGAGAACCCACAGTATGAACATTTTTATGCCAACGTTGCAAATCCCAAATGGGATCCATCATCAGGAATTTAGGAGTGATGATAGAAGATGAGCTGCTTTAGAGAACTGTGCAAATGGAGGAATAAGATTATTGTCCGTACAGTTTTTAAGAAAATGAAGATCGGCAGCTCTTCTTGCTATCCTCACTCTAAATCTTTTGAGTAAAAGGATTTCACTCCAAACATCCCCTCCGTGTAGGGACAAGATTCTGGATTTAAGAGATCTGTGGTTTGTATTTTTCGAATTAGTTACCGAAGAACCCACAATATGAACATTTTTATGCCAACGTTTCAAATCCCAAATGGGATCCATCATCAGGACTTTATGGGTGATGATAGAAGATGAGTTGCTTTAGAGAACTGTGCAAATGGAGGAATAAGCTTATTGTCCCTACAGTTTTTAAGAAAATGAAGATCAACAGCTCTTCTTGCTATCGTCACTCTAAATCTTTCGAGTAAAAGGTTTTCACTCCAAACATCCCCTCCATGTAGGGACAAGATTCTAGATTTAAGAGATCTTTGGTTTGTATTTTTCGAATCAGTTACCGGGGAACCCACAGTATGAACATTTTTATGCCAACGTTTCAAATCCCAAATGGGATCCATCATCAGGACTTTATGAGTGATGATAGAAGATGAGCTGCTTTAGAGAACTGTGCAAATGGAGGAATAAGATTATTGTCCCTACAGTTTTTAAGAAAATGAAGATCGGCAGCTCTTCTTGCTATCCTCACTCTAAATCTTTCGAGTAAAAGGATTTCACTCCAAACATCCCCTCCGTGTAGTGACAAGATTCTGGATTTAATAGATCTGTGGTTTGTATTTTTCGAATTAGTTACCGGAGAACCCACAGTATGAACATTTTTATGCCAACGCTTCAAATCCAAAATGGGATCCATCATCAGGACTTTATGAGTGATGATAGAACATGAGCTACTTTAGAGAACTGTGCAAATGGAGGAATAAGATTATTGTCCCTACAGTTTTTAAGAAAATGAAGATCGGCAGCTCTTCTTGCTATCCTCACTCTAAATCTTTCGAGTAAGAGGATTTCACTCCAAACATCCCCTCCGTGTAGGGACAAGATTCTAGATTTAAGAGATTTGTGGTTTGTATTTTTCGAATTAGTTACCGGAGAACCAACAGTATGAACATTTTTATGCCAACGTTTCAAATCCCAAATGGGATCCATCGTCAGGACTTTATGAGTGATGATAGAAGATCAGCTGCTTTAGAGAGCTGTGCAAATGGAGGAATACGATTATTGTCCCTATAGTTTTTAAGAAAATGAAGATCGGCAGCTCCTCTTACTATCCTCACTCTAAATCTTTCGAGTAAAAGGATTTCACTCCAAACATCCCCTCCGTGTAGGGACAAGATTCTAGATTTAAGAGATCTGTTGTTTGTATTTTTCGAATCAGTTACCAGAGAACCCACAGTATGAACATTTTTATGCCAACGTTTCAAATCCCAAATGGGATCCATGATCAGGAATTTATGAGTGATGATAGAAGATGAGTTGCTTTAGAGAACTATGCAAATGGAGGAATAAGATTATTGTCCCTACAGTTTTTAAGAAAATGAAGATCAACAACTCTTCTTGCTATCCTCACTCTTAATCTTTCGAGTAAAACGATTTCACTCCAAACATCCCCTCCGTGTAGGGACAAGATTCTGGATTTAAGAGATCTGTGGTTTGTATTTTTCAAATCAGTTACCGGAGAAACCAGAGTATGAACATTTTTATACCAACGTTTCAAATCCCAAATGGGATCCATCATCAGGACTTTATGAGTGATGATAGAAGATGAGCTGCTTTAGAGAACTGTGCAAATGGAGGAATAAGGTTATTGTCCCTACAGTTTTTAAGAAAATGAAGATCGACAACTCTTCTTGCTATCCTCACTCTAAATCTTTCGAGTAAAAGGATTTCACTCCAAACATCCCCTCCGTGTAGGGACAAGATTCCGGATTTAAGAGATCTGTGGTTTGTATTTTTCGAATAAGTTACCGGAGAGCCCACAGTATGAACATTTTTATGCCAACGTTTCAAATCCCAAATGGGATCCATGATCAGGACTTTATGAGTGATGATAGAAGATGAGATGCTTTAGAGAACTGTGCAAATGGAGGAATAAGATTATTGTCCCTACAGTTTTTAAGAAAATGAAGATCGGTAGCTATTCTTGCTATCCTCACTCTAAATCTTTCGAGTAAAAGGATTTCACTCCAAACATCCCCTCCGTGTAGGGACAAGATTCTGGATTTAAGAGATTTGTGGTTTGTATTTTTCGAATCAGTTACCAGAGATCCCATAGTATGAACATTTTTATGCCAACGTTTCAAATCCCAAATGGGATCCATCATCAGGACTTTATGAGTGATGATAGAAGTTGAGCTGCTTTAGAGAACTATGCAAATGGAGGAATAAGATTATTGTCCCTACAGTTTTTAAGAAAATGAAGATCGGCAGCTCTTCTTGCTATCCTCACTCTAAATCTTTCGAGTAAAAGGATTTCACTCCAAACATCCCCTCCATGTAGGGACAAGATTCTGGATTTAAGACATCTGTGGTTTGTATTTTTTGAATCAGTTACTGGAGAACCCACAGTATAAACATTTTTATGCCAACGTTTCAAATCCCAAATGGGATCCATCATCAGGACTTTATGAGTGATGATAGAAGATGAGCTGCTTTAGAGAACTGTGGAAATGGAGGAATACGAATATTGTCCCTACAGTTTTTAAGAAAATTAAGATCGGCAGCTCTTCTTGCTATCCTCACTCTAAATCTTTTGAGTAAAAGGATTTCACTCCAAACATCCCCTCCGTGTAGGGACAAGATTCTGGATTTAAGAGATCTGTGGTTTTTATTTTTCGAATTAGTTACCGGAGATCCCATAGTATGAACAATTTTATGCCAATGTTTCAAATCCCAAATGGGATCCATCATCAGGACTTTATGAGTGATGATAGAAGGTGAGCTGCTTTAGAGAACTATGCAAATGGAGGAATAAGATTATTGTCCCTACAGTTTTTAAGAAAATGAAGATCGGCAGCTCTTCTTGCTATCCTCACTCTAAATCTTTCGAGTAAAAGGATTTCACTCCAAACATCCCCTCCGTGTAGGGACAAGATTCTAGATTTAAGAGATCTGTGGTTTGTATTTTTCGAATCAGTTACTGGAGAACCCACAGTATAAACATTTTTATGCCAACGTTTCAAATCCCAAATGGGATCCATCATCAGGACTTTATGAGTGATGATAGAAGATGAGCTGCTTTAGAGAACTGTGGAAATGGAGGAATACGATTATTGTCCCTACAGTTTTTAAGAAAATTAAGATCGGCAGCTCTTCTTGCTATCCTCACTCTAAATCTTTCGAGTAAAAGGATTTCACTCCAAACATCCCCTCCGTGTAGGGACAAGATTCTGGATTTAAGAGATCTGTGGTTTGTATTTTTCGAATTAGTTACCGGAGAACCCACAGTATGAACATTTTTATGCCAACATTTCAAATCCCAAATGGGATCCATCATCAGGACTTTATGAGTGATGATAGAAGATGAGCTGCTTTAGAGAACTGTGCAAATGGAGGAATAAGATTATTGTCCCTACAATTTTTAAGAAAATGAAGATAGGCAGCTCTTCTTGCTATCCTCACTCTAAATCTTTCGAGTAAAAGGATTTCACTCCAAACATCCCCTCCGTGTAGGGACAAGATTCTGGATTTAAGAGATCTGTGGTTTGTATTTTTCGAATCAGTTACCAGAGAACCCACAGTATGAACATTTTTATGCCAACGTTTCAAATCCCAAATGGGATCCATCATCAGGACTTTATGACTGATGATAGAAGCTGAGCTGCTTTAGAGAACTGTGCAAATAGAGGAATAAGATTATTGTCCCTACAGTTTTTAAGAAAATGAAGATCGGCAGCTCTTCTTGCTATCCTGACTCTAAATCTTTCGAGTAAAAGGATTTCACTCCAAACATCCCCTCCGTGTAGGGACAAGATTCTAGATTTAAGAGGTCCATGATTTGTATTTTTCAAATCAGTTACCGGAGAACCCACAGTATGATCCAAAATCTTTGGACAAAAAACTATTAGAACAATGTAAGACCTCACAAGAATCGCCTATGGATTTTTGGGACCGCTTCCGTGTGTTACAGTGTCAAGCTTTGAAAAGTTATATGAAATTCTAGTATCTCATAGAAAAAATTGAATATTGTCTTACAAAATATTTCAATCCCAAGAAGAAATTCAAGCTCAAACCCCGCTCAGCATAATTCACTGATGGAGCTGTGCAATCATAGATGAACACGGGCACTGTCACAAGTGATTGTTCGCCATCCTCTCATCAAACAACTCCACCAGTGCAGAGTGATGTGGGAGAACATGCACACACATCCGTTCAGCCATCACATCCTCCCAACATCACTTCTCTCAATTTTCGCACAGATTTGGTTGTGAAGCCCATGGGTTGTCACATGCATGTCTTACCTCAACCTTTGTATTCATGTTTTATTGATCCTCTAGATTGCACTGTCTTGTGTTCTTCCATTTTGGACTCTACAGTTGTTGTGAATGAGGATCAAGCTATTGAGAGAGCTGATGTTGCACAAACAACCTGCATTGGTATTCATGAAGAGTATGATTGGGAGCTTGAGCATCAATTCATGACAAAGTATGATTCCCTTTTTTCCATGCCTCCTCTATTCTTCCTTGACATCTTTGGTGATTCTTCCATCCTTAATTTCACATGTGTATCTCCGTCTGCGGATGGACCATTAGTTGATCATTCGTAGAACACACTGGATTTTAGTCCATCATCTGACAATGGATAGGAAAAATCATTCTTTGAAAATCCACATGATTTTTCATCTACCTTTTCCGGAAATGCAGAGGGTGAATGTTTCTGCTTCTCATCCATTGCTCTATTTGATTCATTAGATCATGAGGATGCCGATGAAATCATTGATTTTTCTTATCTTAGATATCATGATCTATTTACCCCCATATTCAATCACGATGATGATTCTATCGCAGACGATTTTTCGAAGCCAATTGTTTATGATGATCTATCTATCGACAAAGTTGAAACCCCACATACTGTCAAGGAACTTCAATCCAAGCTAATGGTTTTTTCAGGCCCTCACTATCCTAAGGTTGGTTTCAGTTCCGATTAAGAAATTTTTGAAACACCCAAGACTCCTCATCACTCATATGTATGCATTGAAGGTCAATCTCACACACATATTATCCTTCCTCCACTCAAACTACACAATCCCATTTCTCATGCATTGGAGGAGTCTTACAGAACAAGCACATGTGCATGACGCAAGTTGTCTTTGTTTCTTTCATTTTCTTGCATGTCACAATAAATGGTATGTGTATGCTTAATAGTTGCACACAGTTTCACACAACACCATGGTAAGTCCATGGATTGCATGTCATGCACTTCCACTCACTTATGTTCTGTGGACATGTTTAAACTCGGACTATGTTTTTCTTCATTGTTATATCTTTCTTGTTTGTTGGTTCACCCAGTTGTGCTATTCGCAAAACAAACCTTCACCAACATGGGTCGACTAATGCATTGGTGGCTGCATTGGAAGTATCACTTCATGTGAGCAGACCCATGCACTGTTAGCTTAGGAGTAGGAGTAGTGTTTGCTTTTGGTTTGTTTGCTTGCATGCATGTTTGCTTCTTACTTTGCATGTTTGTTTGTGTGCCTGCTTGATTGCTTTCTAGATTTTCCTATGCATTTACTTCTACTTTTTCTTTGTTTTGTTAGGTTCTACTTGTTTACATCCATAGGTTAGTTTCACATGAAACTGTGTGTGACTCTTGAGAAAATCTAGGTGAAGTACAAGAAGACTTGTGAATCTATCAAAATTTGGTTATCTATCAGCCTCCCTTTGTATGAAGAAATTGTTGTCTTCAGTCCATGATACATCAATGGAAAATACATGTTGTTCATAGTGAAGCTTGGTGAAAACACAAGGCTTGCATGCTAACTAGTATCACCTACTATAGTCGGTTGTGTTTGGGTTAATCCTTGTCAGCTTAGTCAAGTAGAGTAAGGTGAGGGGGGAACCTTAACAAGCACATCAGAGGTATATATTAATTACTTCTCTTAAGGAAAAACCTATTCTACTCTCAATAAGTTGGGATCCCTCTTCCGCATCTAAAATGAATAAGTGCTATGTACAATTACAAGAAATGAAAATTTTCAAAAATTAAAATGTGAAAAATTTCAAAAATGAAAATGAATAAGGCGAAAGAAGAGAAATCCTTCTTGTGAAGAGAGGTGATGCAAGTAAATCCACCGAGGTACTGACCAAGCTCACTGGAAACAAAGCGATGCTTGTGTTCCTACGTGACTCTGCCAGGATACTTTCCAGGACTGTTGGCAGTGGAAAAACACTAGAGATGAAACTAAAACTCTAACAATCACATGGCTTGTGCACCAATATACCCCTTCTCCCCAATCAAAACAACTGTGTTGGCTTGGCTTGGAATGTGTGCCAACCGACCAAGAGTTTGGAAAATGCTACATCTTACAATAAAGCAAGTGTGGAAACCAAGACGAATAGAGAACTGAACAATACTTCCAGAGGTGTTAGACTTGCTTTCCACAAACAAGTTCCATTCAGAGAGTTGGATTTCTACCATTGTGTCGCCAAGTGTTGTACCAGCTACAACCATCCTCCAACATTTTTCCTTAGCTTCATTTTGGAGCCCCCTACTAGCCATCCTAGTAGCATGTCTTGCACTATCAAGTACATCACCTTCATTTATTTTTCAGTAGCTTGCCAGCTTGTTCATGTAAGTTTGCTTCACTCCTTTCACAGGATGCCATTTTGGACTTAAGCTAGTTGTTGGATAAGAAACTCCCTTGAAAGATTGTGCAATTTTGGGGGGGAACCAACCTTCCCTCCAGAAATTGCGGAAATATGTTGGGTAGCCTACTGGGCTTAGAAATTGCGCAATGCAGTTAGAGGCTTCCTTGAGGAAACTACGCAATCTAGCCCAACATTGCAGCTCAGCCCATAAATCTCTGGGTAGTAGTCACCTACTGACCCATGAAATTATGCAATCCCTCTGAGATAGCCAACCCATCTCCTCCCAAAAATCACACAAATCCCTCTTTCAGTCAAGCAGACTGTTGCATGTGCCTTTAGGTTGACCGATTCCACCCAGGACCCAGCAAACTTGATTTGCATACATGGGATGCTTTTCCCGAAATAACAAAAATAAATATGAAAACAACATCCCTAGATTTTAGGGATATATTTTTAGTAGTTGGAGGTTATAAGCAAAGATCGTTTTAGAAACTTTCCCCCAAGTGTTGCATTTTCCTAGATTTGTGGCATGCGCATCATGAGCCTCAAACTTATTTATTCGATGCTTCAGAGCTCATTCTTCACATCGATCTTGGAGCTTTGACATCCCACAACACATCTAGGAGTCTTTGATACATCCATCTTAACTATTTCTGGGTAAGTTCGCTTTACTTTTCTTTTGCATCATTTTTGTCACCTTTTTTGTTTTGGCTTGTGTGAGTGTTTCCTTCTTGATTTTTGAGAACTATTGTTTTCGTTTGCATGCATGTTAGCCTATATAAGCATCATTTCAGTTTTTGTTTTCATCTCACTATTTTCGTATGCATGACACTATTTTTCATGGACGATCGCCAATTCAGGGACTCGTTTCAAACACATGCATGTTTTCCCATTTTCTAAATCTTGCATTTTCTATTTACATGCATGATAATTCACTCTTTCCTACACTCAATTTTGTTATGCATTCAGATCTTCATATGTTTTTAGTAGCCCAACGGTGGGTCTGGGCAACCTTGGCCCAGATTCTGCCTTACCCGGACAACATTGTGCATTTCTAAGAGGGAAGGCTCTGCGTTCCTCCCATAAAATGTACAAATCAAGCTAGGAACTCTACTCCAAGATTTCTTTGCACAATTCTAAGAGGTAGTGTTTGCTGGCCCAGAAAATTGTGCAATGCAGTCCCTAGGCCTGCATGCCTTGCTGGCTGAGATTGCGCATTGCACAATATAGTGCCCATCAGATTATTTGGATTGCATATTGTGCAATTCCATCAATCAACTAGCCTCCCAACAGTATAGGTTGCCTTTTGCGCTGTTCCGGTAGTCAGTCTCCTGGCCTCCCGGTGCAAAGTGCACAATCCTTGCCACCAATCTCCCAGGTATGTTGCATGTCAGTCCTCAAGTTTTCTTTGTTTTCAACTAATAGATTTTTTGCCATGCATGTCACCATGTATCTAGGTATAGCAAGTGTTCATCTATATCTTAGTAGTTTAGGTTGAATGTCCTCCAAGAGAGCAGGGTCAAAGGACACTGACAGAAGCCCAACTGGAGAAGCAATTGAGAAAGTGGCTATGAGTTTGTTGATTTATGAAGACACCAAGATGATCGTATACAAGGACATCAATTTGAAATGGCAGGACATCAATGATGTATTCTTAGGCACATTTAATGAATATCTTGAAGACCGTAGGGTCGATGCAAACATTCACAACTTTGGCTTGTATTGTATTGCATGCAGGTACCCTACATTTCCGTACGTAGACATGATACATTAGATCATCTCACACACTAATCCCGAGATGATGGTGTTAACCAGTGTTAGAGGGACAGAGATTGCTACCTTCAAGGCACATGACTATCAGCAGATGTACCACTTGCCGAAGCGAGTGATCACGATGGGGACACTCTTTAGCATACCTAGCAGCAATGCAAAGTCTAGGGATATACTTGGTCATCTTTGCATGCCGCTTATATGCCCAACAGAGCATGAAGATGTTCCTGTAGAGTTGGGTGATTGTGTTGGACCAACTGGCCAGTGAAGGCAAAGCATGCAACTACTTTGACATGTTGACTCACAGGCTGAAGGTATATGTAACAAGAGCTCGACAACCACCCAAAGTTCAATAAGTAGAAATCTACATGTCTGCATACATCTCGGTTGCAATCTATGCCTGTCAAAAGTTCATGGTCTTGATGTGGGCATGGGAATCAGTGGAAACCCCTGTGAACATTTATTGCACATTTTTTCCGAATGCAGCTTCCATGGAGTCATCACACAGTTCTTAGACCATTTTGTCACCCCGGTGTACAAAATGATATTTGAGTAGGATCCACCTTGCATGTCGAAGGTAGAAATGGAGGCACTGACTGACGTAGCAAATTGGTATGCCTCACCTTTTAGCATCTCCATATAGATGTATAGCATGGAGAAGCCTCCACATGTTTTACCAAAGTTTTCCATGGACAAGCTCGTCATGAAAGAAGTATTGTACCACATCTCGGCAGGACTATTAGCTAGAATGCATCAAAAGAAGAAGGCACCCTAGCCCACTCTTCCATTGCGGATCAAGTTATAAAAGATACAAAATCTCAAGCATGTGGATGCTCAGATAGAAAATTACAAAATATTTACTTTCGGCACCATAAGCTTCAATCCGTATGACCCACATTTCTTTGTAAAGGATCACTGCATGAGAGTGCAATTCCATTGGATCCATTAGGTGTGTCATTGGGCTGAGGAAGGCCCATGGAGATATTGTCACAACTTCTGCGGGCCCAATGAACCATTCGGCATCGATGTGGAATGGTTAGTGAAGCAGCATCTAGGAGAGCACTAGAAGCTGCAACAACAGAGGGTAAAATACTTGCACATGATAAAGGCAAGAGAAATATTGTTGACAGCGCAAAGGTAGAACAAAGCTACAAGTTCATAGCAGACCCACTTGTGTAGAAATCAGCTTTGGAGACAGAGGTGAAGAGGTGATAGTGTGACAAGAGGGCCTCGCAAAGGCAGATAGATAAATAAAGAGTGGAGGAAAAAGTGAAGAAGTTGAAAGAGTTGAAGGAGCAACTCTGGAGAAACAGGAGTTGCATAGGCAGGACAAGGAAGCGCAACAACGACAGACACAACAAGGGGCAAAACATGCATAAACATATAAAATTTCACCCATATAGGTAGTAGACTCATCCGAATAGCTGGCACAAAGCAGACAAGGTGAGTAGTCATAAGAGCAAGACTTTTCTCAAGATATTGAATGAGAACTTGAGAAGATGGATACAGAGATGGAGCAGATTGAGTTAGAGCAAGACATCAACCTCATTCTTACCACCAAGAGGTCGACCCACTGGGTTCACGAGATCCATAAGCAGAGCAAGTCCTGATCAACCAAGGAGATACTAAGATCCTTGGAGATAATCTAGAAGAAGAGGTGCACACCATATCATTCGACAAGTCATATCATGGAGTTGTGCAATCATGTAGAGTGTCTACTCTGTATTTCCATGCATCTCCTGCGTAGTTTGAAGAATGAGTGATCATATCTGATGTGCGTAAGAATCCAAGAACATTGACCAATGCTACCAGAGCATATGCTAAAGCCACTAGCTCGAGTGTTCGCTTCTTGATAGCAGTGAACAAAGGAATGGCTAAGGAGTTACAGACAACCAAGCAAGGAGGAGAACTAGTTACAACATCTGCTAGAGCGAATTTGAAGAAGGTGATACTATATGAAGTATTGTCCCTTGAGACAGTCATGCAGACGTTGTATTCTAGATTTGGTACCATGCATAAGGAACTTGTCCATCTCAACAGTTGGTAATAGCATTGTGCTAGAAGAGCACATACCTTTTCAAACTTGCATATTGCTTTCAACCACATGCAAACATGGACAATTAGATACAAGTGTGCCCTGTTACACTTTCCCAAGATGATGAATCCTATGGCAGTTGATTTGAAGGCACGCATCCCGAGTCAGATCTGGAACTATGAGGAACTCCTGCAGCTCATCACTATTTTGCAGGCCTCCCATGCACGATTGTTCAGAAGCATAGATGTTTTTGTGTGCATGCGTGTGATTCCATCTATTGGGACACTCACCGAGGCAAAGACAAAGAATCAACTACGACTAGAGTTGGACTCATACTTTGATGAGTTGATGCGCATAGCCACCAGTGTAGACTTGGTGATTAATGTAGACACTATGCATTAGTATGTCGTTGGTCTGGGCACACTCAAGAAAATGATGCACATGTTATCAAATGAGTTGGAAAGAGGAGCCAAATCAATCTTCCGGATGAAACAGAGGCGAGAGTTTGTTTCCAGAAAGATGTCACCACAGAGTATATGGGCACCATTGTGGACTACCAAGCTTGGTATCAATTCGGCACTGTCAACCATTGTGAGGATGTCAAAGAGTTTGTCTTCCCACAGTTGTCCAAGTCAAAGTGATGAATTGCATGTTTTTCTCAAGCCTATTTTGTCTCACATGGGTAAATGTGCATATTGTATGTAACATCTTGTAAAGTGGAAGTTCAAGTATCGATAGTTGAATGTAACATTCATAAAGTAGTTGAAGAGTCATGAGGGTAGGTGAATAGTAACAGGGGGGAATTTCAAAGGTCAGCCCACCCTTTGCTATTTATAGTACCTCATAACTCATTGTCGAGGATTTTGGTCAGCCAAGCTTCCAATAGGAGTATCTTAGAGAAAGCTTGAAGAGTATTGTAATGAGCTTTGGCTTCTCCACAATGCAGAGCTAGTACATCTCTTTGGAGGAGTAGGTAGGAGTGGTTGTAATGTTCCATTATCAAGACTAGTGGTTGGTCATGGTTGTACTATATGATTGGAACTTTCTCTTCTTAATATAACATAGCCAACATGTTTCATGCATATGTTGTTATTGTATTTCAGTTAACTTATTTACTCTAATGATATATGTATCTATTTTCTTACACATGTATGTATAAACTCTTTCTGTATATGTATGTATGAATCTTACTGAGATGTGTTGCTGGTTTAACCATAACTTTGGATTGTTTGTTCACCTTCCTTCAATCTTGTGATGTATCTTTTCTCGTTTTTTCCCTTCCAAGTTGCATGTTTACACAGGTTTCCAAGGGGTGCACTCATTCCATCTTTCATTTGTTAGAACCATCATGCACCTTCCTTGTCTTGCTGCGCATGTCACACCCTTGCTACCAAAAAGGACATCTCACTTACCTCTATGTGCAATTGCGGTCAAGATGATACCATACAACCCACTTCTGGGACTCCTACACCACATAGTTGAGTTCTAGTCGGGACTTCTTACCGAGGAGATCCCCTGACATGTTGGTGGGTCCAGCACTATCAACATTTTTGGCACTAGAAGGAGGCCAGATGACAAGATGTGTCCTCTCATCCTTTTTTGAATCTTCGCACATCTATCATGGATACTTTCACACTCATCCGTCAATGATGTTTTTTGCATGCCGAACCTTTCGACATCATGAGGGCTTTTTCTGATCTCTTGTCCAAATTCACGTATGATGGTGAAGGTCAAGTGGCTTGGCCTATGTACTTACAAGAATTATAGACCATTCTTGATAATGAAGGTTAATGCTGTGATGAAGAATCCAACTTGCTACTTGTGTACACACTTCATGAATCCCCTCAATGGTGGTGATGGAGTCTGTCTCCTGGAAACGTGCCCTCACTTGAGAATTTCTATCATCTCACTAAATCTACTTTCCACCATTTTGATCCAGAATCTCTTGACAAAAAACTGTTAGAATAATGGAAGACCCCATAAGAATTGCCTATGGATTTTTGGGACCACTTCCTTGTGTTATAGTTTCAAGATCCGAAAAGTTAGATGATATTCCAGTATCTCATGGATATATTTGAATATTGTCTTACCAAATCTGTCAATCCCAAGAATAACTTCAATCTCAAACCCTGCTCAGCACACTTCGGTGATGGAGCTGCGCAATCAAAAATAGACACAGTCATTATCAAAAGTGATTGTCTGCCATCCTCTCATCAAACAACTCCACCATTGCAGAGTGATGTGGGAGAACATGCACACACATCCACTCAACTGTCACATCCTCCCAACATCACTTCTCTCGGTTTTCGCACAAATTTGGATGCAAAGCCCATGGGTTTTCACATGCATGTCATACCTCAATGTTGGGCGCGGGATCCCCCAAGAGAAGTTTTGAGGCTTAAAGCCCAAATTTTGGTCAAAATATGTAAATCCGATGTAAAGACTACACATTTTATGGGTGCAGAGTGCAAAGTTTGTACATGAGTCATAGGGTTGCCCGTCCTTAATTTTTTAATGTAATGTCAGCTTTAGGCATCTATGTTAAGGGAATAAGTCCCCTAGGGATTTGGGTCAAGACCCTAGTAGAGCAACAGTAATCTACAGCAAGAAACATGCATACAACTTAGGAAACATGCTTAAATAAACTAACTATGTGAGGATGAACATACTTGGATGTCCTTCGTTTGGGTAGCTCCAGCTAGGGTTCAAACCCTATGCAACTCTTTATGATCTTCGAATCTGCAAATCAACCGATTCGAATACACATAGCAGCATATAGGTAAAACATTTTAATGAAATCAACTTTATATCATATAAGTAGATGGTTAGTTATACATCAAAATAGTCATTCATATATAAACCATAATAATAAAATCTGATGCTTAAGCAAAGTCGATATCGGGAACAAGACAACATTTCTTTTTATTGTAGAAAACTATAATAAACATGGAAAGAGTTCACCTGAGTCTTCCTCTTCCGACTCCAAGCAGAACCATCCTCTAGGTCCATCCAGTCCCAGTCTTTAATAGCCTCCTTCCATAACCAATACCATGATATCTCAAGCAAGTGGGAGAATATCAACACTCAAGGAAATAAGGGTTTCCTGAACTCGGGGAAGTGCTTGAAGCATAGGGATACTTCAGACTTGATCAGGGGATAATCTCAGTATAGTACTTCTATCATTTCTCTCCTCCTTAAGGCCTTCCCATTGAAGTCTTTTTATACTTCTCCCAAACTAGTTTTTTAGTTGGGAAACAGTTGGGAACAGTTGGGCCACAGACACTAGAAGGTAATCAACAGGTAAAACCCATGATCTCCACCCATAATTAAGGAAATTTAATTTTTTAAAGTGTTTTAACACATATACACGGATTGGGTATAGACTAACCCACGTGTACATGCTTTTATCACTAGGAAAAGTAACGTACAAGAGGTAAAACACTGTTTTTAAAATATTTGGACCAAGTCTAAAAGGAGGGGTTGCCCTAGGCCATAAAGCAAGAATCACAAATACCAAGGGTGATATTTGAAGCTATAACAGATGCCCCCTAATATATGAGGTCAGAAGGGGTACATGATGGCCGAAATGTATTAAGTATATGGAAAGGAAACCCGTCAAAAACTGAGGACTTCACCAGATTCTAGCCTGTGAAGCCATCAAAAAGAAGATCAAAAAGAAAGAACTGTCTAAGGTGGGCATACCCATGCTCAGAGAAAGTAAAGCATGTCTACATATCAAGTACCAGTGGATCCACTATGTATACAAGTATAAAGAATTGAAAGTACACAATGGATCATCTGATCATGATCGAACAAGTACATGTCTAAATATCACATATAAGAAGATGATCAATGAAGTTGTAAGATGAAGCTAATCACTGATGTCAAAAACTAATCCCAATAGTACCAAATGAACATGATGGAATAAGATGATACTACATCGCAACTCGGATGCCAACATATAAGATGTCGTTGTAAAATAATGCAACATATAATGTGGAATGGTGTCAACTAGCAGCAATAGGAGCAACTGACAAGTGAACCAAAGAATGCTGATGCAACCCAAGGTCTTCACCAACCACCATGATACATTTCTACACAATGGGAATAAATGGTTTGAATTCAACCATGTGAGAAATCATTTGATTATCGGTCATTGATGTATACCATTAACAAATGCAAGACTACTCACCAATAATGATAATGAGAGTCAAGGTACCCAGTACAATCTAACAAGTGAGAATAAATGAGATGAAGTCAAACACCTGGAAGAATCTGTCAATCAATAGACAATGATGTTTTCCCACTGTCGATAGTGAAGGATCTACCACTGATGACTATAAACCCTAAGGTACTACCAAATGGACTCTAGATCTTTGCCCCATAGCATTGAGTCATAGTCGGTAGGAAAAGATCTACTAAAAGGAAGGCATTAAGGCATTCTTCATCAATATAGCGTGAGTGTAACCCATAGGCCAATAATGTGGAAGGAATCAGATGAAGAAAGATGTAGCAACCTGACTGAAGCACGTTTCTGGCGTACATAAGATGTAGCCAACGCATGATAGAAACCCTCTGAACCAACCAATAATGAAAGTTGAAACAGAGGCGATGAATCCACCAATAGGGGCAAATGGAAACCAAGGCACTGCACAAATACCAATGTGTGATAATGAAAGTTGATGTCGAACACAAGGGAAACCACTCAGTCAAAGACCCATGATACTGATGGATGCTGAGCACAAGGTGACATATCAATAATGAAAATAGGGCCAGGGTGTGGCTCTAGGCCTGTCCTTAGAGCAATATGTCGTCATCGATAAGGATAAGACCTGCCAGAAAGAAGTAAATGGAGACCTTCTCAAACCAGCACGAGTAAAGGACCAATATAACTGATGTGATGAAAAACAAGATACTGATAACCAGAGATGGCTGACTAAAAAATAGGTCAAGAGACACCGCAGAGAGGCTGACTTAGGCTTACTTCCCTTGAACAAAAGCACGACCCACTGATGACTATGTGGTAGCATATGATAACTTTGTATAAGTTTTTCATGCAGGAGGCACGAATGAACTCTCCATATGATTGGAAGAGATAACCAATCGGAGGAGAACTAACTCAATAACAAGGTTAAGGCATACCTAAGTCAAACTAAATCCCGCCCAAATGGAGGAGAGACTTTCTTTTGAGTTCTTTTTTCAAGGGTGACACGACTAACTCTAGCTACCAACAATATATGCAAATGTTGTCATGTTCCCGCTCTTTTTGGAATATATAAATTTTTGTCTTTTTCTTTAAGTTAGAAAAAGAATAAAAGAATGCTATAGTACAGTGGAAAGAATGAGTGTCAGTGAAGTAGATGATCTAGTTCCTGGGATGGGAACATTCCTATGCTTAATGCAGGGAGGCTAAAACTGGTCAAGGACACTCAAAGAGATGTTCCTTCCATGGGTTTGAGGGTGTGTCAAGTTGCAAAAGCTAAGGGATTGCAAGTTTGAGTTTGCAGAAGACATGGTCAAAAAGTGGCTTAAACACGAGTCCAAGTGAAGCCAGCTCAAGGCCAAAAGGTGCAAATGGTCAAAATGCAATGCATTAGTACAACTCAACAGAAAGGAGCCTCTAGGGTATAAGTCCAGAATGAAGCGAAGAAGCAAAGAGGAATGAGTCTTCAATGCACAAGTCATGGCGGGACTAGAGAGGACTCCCGAGCCTACTCAATAAAAAAACATGGGCAACCAATGTCAGTGAGGTGCTAACTATGATGCCCATGTAAAGGATGGCTCTACCATCATGTCATGATTTAAAAATCAGCGAGTGAACATGGTTTAATAACCATAACACGATGGGATCGACCCTATGGCAAGTGTATGGAAAAATGGAGGCTAGTATGCAAAATGCAATGGAAAAATGGTTTCCTTAACCTATATGCCAGTGATTAAATGATACCTACCTTGACAGGTCAGCAGTCATGGAACTGACATGAAATTTCTGAAGAAGCATCCAAAATGTCCTGAAAAAACAACCTATTCTCGACAATCCAAGCTCACAAGTTAAGAGATTCATGAGATGAAAAAAATCAATTTTTGAAAAAAATTGACATTTTCAAAGCTATAAAATGACCTTTTGACTCACCATTTGTACCATTTGTGTTAAGAGAAAAGCTGCGGAGAGAAAAGAGCAAACTTTCCCCCCAAAGAATTGGATCATTCAAATTGGATCAAAATCATCAGGTAACCCCCATTTCAAGCTTGCATTACTTTATGATTGTTTTTATAAATTTTTATTGAGGTTTGACCATAAGAATTTATGTTAAAATTTTCAACATGACATATAAGTGGGTTGGATATTATAGACCCATGTGTACGAAGGCCCTACACGCAATTGTGTGTGAAAGGGACCCACGTATACATGGTTTGAAATTTCAACACAAAAATCTAACCGTTGAAACTTAATTTTATTTCAGGATGACAATCACATGGAGAGAGAGGGAGCATACTACCATTGATAATGAAGTTATGAATTATCAACAGGACTTAGATGCATTGAGCAGATGTGGCTTATTGAAAATTTTCAAAATTCCCAATATGAAGGCTAACACCCGTTTGCTTGAAATGATAATCCACTATTGGAGTATCGAAGATGATACTTTTATGATTGATCAAATGCCATTGAGGTTAGAGGTAAAAGATATTTACTTTATCAATGGTCTCTCCTGGAGAGGAGAAGTTGCGTATTCAACCGGCTAGACATGAGGCATTTTTTCAGTGGAAGACTATGTACATATATACCGTCCAGGGCATTTGGAAAAAATTGGAAGCCAGATCCCAATAAAACATGTGGAGAGCTTGTCCCTGACGATCTTACTGTTCACCGTAGCCAGGATAAATAGATCAGCCTCATTACACCAAGCGTCATGAGTATCCATGAGCTTGGCCGTCGAGTGTCTCACCATTGTTTTTGATTGGTGTACACCTCTTCTCACCAATATGAAGAGCTAGTTGTCCTTTATTCAGAAAGGACAGACCAAAAATTTTGGATATGGGACCATTTTGTGCTCCTTATTCTCCGAGAAGGTTCGTAGGCTACGTCCTAGAGTATCAGTCTCTATCAGTAGCCCCTGAGATCCTCAGATGGGTATGTGGGCCGACCTAATGAAATGCCTTGGAGACGGGGATGTGCCAAGGACTACTTTCGATGATGAGTTCTTCTCCTAGTGGGAACAACAAATCATCGCTATGGATGACTATCACTATGCTGGCATGGATTTTAGAGGAGATCCGGATTTGGTGCTGCCACCGAACACAACATGGGGAGAGATAGGTAACCATTTTTAAAGTCTTATCAAGTTTAATATTTTTTTGTGTTTTTTAAATATGAAAATGAACTTAAAGATATTTTTGATGGGATTAAAATACTGACATAAATATCATGTTCTAGATGTTGGTCCGGTACGACTAGACAGATTTCCACGACACAAGCATTGAGGAAGAGGTTCCGAAGAGGCGGCTACTAAGATAGAGAGGGTCTTATACACAATCCAAAGAAAATTGGTAAGATTGACTCACTTGGTATGGATGGTGGCCATAGAAGACCTACCTAAGGAGATACAGCACTGCATGGTAGGAGTACCATGAGACTGGGTTCGCATTCTTCAGCATGTGGCCAACGTACTGGTCACCTTCTTAGCCACTCATCTTGAGCTAGGTCATAGATAGAGTGGACATGATTATGGGAATTTAGTCCTAATTTTGTATATTATTTTTGAAAAAATTTATGTACACACGGGCAGTTTTATGATATATATATATATATATATATATTATATAATATATATATATAATATATATATATATAATAATATATATTATATATATACAGATAGATATATAGTTCCATATTTTTTATGTTTGTTTTTATCTTGATGAATGAATGATATGCCAATCTAATGCTTGATTAGCGATAGAATCCGCTAATGAATTTTTAGATCGTGGAATATGAAAATAAGTAATAAAAACAAATGATCGTTGCAACATCCTCACTCTAAAAAATTGGTGATATAAATAAGGATCCCTAACTCGATATATGTTATTCAATTGTGACACTACCAGCTATGAGTCAAGATACACTACCAACAAATCAATTCCATAAGAAATAGCTTCAAATAGTAAATTAATGATGGCAGTATATTCGGTAATATTATTTGACGTAGAACTAATACATACTCCCCTTGACACCATCAACTGACCAGATGGATAATAAATTACCCAAGCTGCGGAAGAGAGATTCCAAGTGTGTCGACTAGTACCATTGGCGAATCCCAAATAGATCAAGTCATCCATCAACACCTGCGAAAGAAAATAAAAAAAGTGTCGATATCACAAAAACTCCTTATAAAATATGTACAAAAATACAAAATATAGGAAGAAGCCATTGCTCAGTCATAATCTAAGAAAAGTAATTCTTGAGGTAGAGCCCATTTTGGGGCTCTACCAACTTATTCCCTTCAAAATTGGCTAATCCATAAGCCCCTTTTCCTAAAACTCGTTTCACTATAAAGGGACCATACCACATAGACTTGAATTTTCCTGCCCCCAAGGCATCTTTATCTTGATCATAGACCAAGACAAGGTGAGGACAGACAACTTTATCATACTGAGTTTTAACCCTTTTCTTATGAGCCTCATTGATTATGGCAGCATCTCGACATTGCTCATTGAGATGTTCCAAATGAAGGAGGCACTCTTTAAGACTAGAGGTCTCTGGAAGGAGCTCAATAGCCAACTGAAGGGATGGAATTTCACACTCAATAGGAAAAATAGATTCCAGTCCGTAAACTAACTAAAAAGGTGTAAAACCGGTGGCAGTCTTTATCGAGGTTCGATACGCCCAGAGAGCTGGATACAACATGAGATGCCAATTGGAGCGATTTTTGTCAATTGTCCTTTGCAGGATTGTATTGAGGGACTTATTCACAACTTCGACTTGCCCATTGGCCTGAGGATAATACAGAGACGAATGCTTCTTCTAGAAGCCCAACTTAAGAGCCAATTCAGACATCAGTTGGTTCTGGAAGTGACTGCCATGATCAGTGACAATCTCTCTCTGGATACCAAAACATGAAATAATCTGATTGAAGAGGAACAATGTCGTTGTCTCACTATCATTTTTATAAGTAGGCATGGCCTCAGCTCACTTCGTAAAGTAGTCTATGACCATTATAATGTACTTCTGATTCACCACTAAAGGTGGATTACAAGTAGTAAAGTCAATACCCCACTTTGTAAAAGGACCGATAGTGATAACAGAGAAAAGAGGAGCTGGATGCACACATATCTTCTGAGTATAGACTTGACAAGGGTGGCAATGTTTGATCGCTTCAATACAATCTTTAAAAATAGAACGCCAAAAGTAGCTGGCACACAAGATTTTTTGGGCTATTGCAAACCCAGATAGATGACCACCAAAAACTCCATTGTGGCAATCATTAAGAACAGACTCTGCTTCCTCCAAGGTTAAAAATTGACTAAGGATTGAATCAACCCCTCGGCGATATAATGTATCACCAACGATGACATACTTCTTAGCTAGGTGACGTAATTTTTGACATTCATCCTTGGAGGAAGCAGGAGGGAACTTCGAAGTGTGGAGATAGATTATGATATCTCCATACCAGGGATCTTGTGAAGAGATGAGGAATAGATGTTCATCTCAGAAACTTTCCTCATAAATGGTATCTTCTCCACAAGGCAACTCGAAAATTAATTCCACAAAAACCAATGATTTCTTAGAATTGGCTAACAAGAATTTGAGATTGAATTTCTGTAAAATAAAAATCCATCGATTGTATTTGCCCCCAATCACTCACCTATTGAGGACAAATTGGAAAGGATTGACCATTGCTAAGGCAAATGTTTTGCGTAGCAGAATATAATGAAGAAGCCGCTGGACAGCATGGACTACTGCCAAGGCCAATTTCTCAACTAGAGAATAGTGTAGTTCAAGGCCTACCAAGCCTCGACTCAAGTAGTAAATCACGTGCTTAGTGATAGCATCATCTTCATGAACCAAAACCATACCTATGGTTGATTCTATAGTTGCAAGATATAAAAGGAAATCTCTACCAGAATCCAGTGGACTCAGAAGCGGGGCAGAGATTAATGCCTACTTCAAGGCATAAAAATATCGTTGCGCAAAGTCATCCCATAAAAATGGAACTCCTTTCCTCAGCAAACACATAAATTCTTTAGTTATCTCAGCATAGTTTGCTATAGACCGTCTCAAGAAATTAGCCTTTCCTTGAAGACTTTGAAGTTGTAGGATAGAAGACAGGGGGAGGCAACTGAATTATTGCCTCAACCTTGAAGGGATCAACTCAAATCCCTTCAGTTGATACAATGAATGCTAACAACTGACTAGATGAAACTGCAAAAATGAACTTATTTAGATTCAACCAGATCTTGTAAAATCAACATCTCTCAAACACCAACCGAAGGTGACTAGAATGATCAATTCTATTTCGAAAACAAGCAGCTAAATCATCCAAGTATGCTCCGATGACATGCTTGATGTCATGGAAAGCGTAAGACATGACCCACTGAAATGTGGCTCTAGCATTTTTAAGACTGAAAGGCATCTTTTTGTATGCAAAGGTACCATAGGGACAAATGAAACTTGTCTTATGTTGGTCTTCTGGACAGATAGATATTTGATTATAACCAGAGAATCCATCCATGAAGGAGAAAATCTCATTGCCCACACATTCATCAACTATCTGATCAATAAATAGTGTGGGGTAATTATCTTTCAGATAAGCTTTGTTCAAATCCCTAAATTCAATGCATACATAGATTGTTCCTTGTTTTTTACCAACCGGGACTGGATTAGAAACCCAATCTGTTAGAGGAATGGGGTATATGAAACCCGCCTTGAGCAGCTTTTCTACTCCAGCTTTAAGGGCTACTGCTTTCCTAGGATTGACCAACCAAAGCTTCTAACAGATCGGCTTAGCATTTTCATACGCCTTGATCTCATGTTGAATGATGGATAGATCAATACTAGACATTTCTTCATAAGACCAAGAGAATACATCCCAAAACTCCTTAAAGAGGTCGATGTAAATTTGAATCTCTTCAGGCGAACACTCGGCTCCGATGAAGACATTTTATATCACATTACGGTTCCTAGAGATGTTTATTAGTATGGTTTTTGAAATGACCGACATATTACCTTCGACACGTATGTGTGCTGGAGCCAAAGGGTTTGAGACTATACAAACATCGCTAGTAATCAGATTGGAGAACTTGGATTTGACTTCTTGCAATGGGGGAAGAAAATATGAACAATGATGTAAATCTTCCCATGGTTGATCTACACCCATCATTGTTTCTAATATTGCTTCCTCAGATGGTAAAACCGTATCTAAGAAATCCATAGCAGAAGTAGAGTCAAGGATCCAAGCTGGGGCCACATCACCATCTAACCCTTCCTCTGAAAAAGGAGTAGGATTGGCGTCTATAGAGTTAACGATAGACTGATATCTAAGCTCTGATGAAAACATAGGGAATTCCATTCCACTAACTTGTCCTTTATCTAATGTAGTTGTAGGAAAAGGCAAGGTCTAAGGGTCTGAAAAATGATGAGTCCACAACAACTCTTCCCGTGAAGATTCTTTGGAGGACGAAATGGCATTCATTCTAGCTATAGGAGTGGGAAGATAAAATGTACCCATCAATGAAGAATACATCCCAACTCCTAGATTCTCGATTGGTTGATGGGGGTTATCCACCAATGGAACATTAGAATCTGAAGTTGCATGAGGGGAAACTAGAGAATAATCCAATTAATCAACTTTAACAATTCTCCCCTCATGAGGAAAACAAATGATGCGAAATAGAGTCGAAACTATGGCATACATTTCATAAATCCAATTCCGTCCTAAGAGGAGGTTGTAATTGAGGTTGGCATCAATGATTTCTACTTCGATATTAAAGACCTTTCCTCCAAAACATATAGGAAAGGCTGAGATAATCCCGTGTCGCCTATGAGAATGTCCGTCAAATGATGTCAACAGAGTGGGTGAAGAACAGCCAATGGCCTTCCAACATGACATAGACATTACGCATGTGGAAGCTACCTCATCTATAACTGTTCGAAAAATATTAATTTTCCAGTAAGTAGACTTTATTTGAAAGCCATATGAGGAGGAAGTCTCTTTTTGACATTGAGCATATCAAAAGTTAGCACTAAGGAATTTTTTGGATCAACTTCCCCAATCGCTGAAATAAAAGCACTTCATTGAGCAGGACACGACTGGAGTACCTATAAAGCAGACATAGCACAAGGACTTTGAGCCAAATATTCTACAATGGAGTAGTTCTAGGCCGCCCTAGCATTAGGGTTGATAGTCGCACATTTGATGGAACCTTTCGGTATCTGAGGTATAGAATCGACAGAGGGTCGCTCAATATAAAGTGGATTCATAGTTCTAGGAAAAGATTTATCCTTAGATGTTTCTGCTTCACCATAATCCTGTGACTGTGTAGCCACATTAACATTAGAACTCATCATGAAAACATTTGAGGAATTGTCCCCCTCCCGGTTGCCCCCTGCAGAGGTATCAGGGTTTGAGTTCACGCCACCAAGTAGCTGATGCCCTTGGGGGAAAGAGTTAGTTAAGAAATCTTGGGAGCTAGAAGACCCTTGCTACACTAACAAGTGTTGAGCATCTTGAATTTTCGGGCAGAGATGAGTCAAATTATCTCCACTGCATAACTTGTATGGAAATTTGACTTTCTTCTTAGAATCTTTTCCACCCTGACTAGCACCATTGTTAGGCTTGTTCGCATTACCCTTCCCATCCTGATTCTTCTTTTTACCTCATCCCTTCTTCTCCCCATCAGAATTTTGATTCCCTCTAGGGTTAGAAGCCTGAACAATGTTTGTGGAAGAAGGTTGGGAAGGTGAAGGAGTAGACAGTGCAGCCTAATTGGAATAAGTAGTTTGTAGAGACAACTGCTGCAATTGGTTTAAAAGGTTCACTACATTTGCATCAATCGATCCAACAATACCATCAGCATGAGGGCCTAGTTTCGGTTTGGCTATATCAACCATGGATCTAGGAGCATCAGGAAAGATTTTCTGAAGAGTCCTAGACTAAGAATATATCAGTTCTAAATGCTAGGTGCGAAAGATAGCCTACTCTTCCGAACAAATGCGGTTCACTGCATTTGCATCAATCAATCCAACAATACCATCAACATGAGGGCCTAGTTTCGGTTTGGCTATATCAACCATGGATCTAGGAGCATCAGGAAAGATTTTCTAAAGAGTCCCAGACTAAGAATATATCAGTTCTAAATGCTAGGTACGAAAGATAGCCTACTCTTCCGAACAAATGCCGGACATAGAAACATCCTTAGAGATCTCGAGTTGTAATGATTTTAAAATCCATTCGAGATGGAATTCAAGTGGAATTTTCGCCTTAATGAGCCTCTTTCTCCATCTCTATTCCTGGATATGATCCGAAATGTGAGTAGTCATGTCCTGATGAAAATTGGCCAAAAGTTTAGTTCTGGCTTCATAACGGATAGGCAACTAAAAATGGTTTAAGAAAATGTTAGCGAAATCGGTGAAAGACATAAAAGTGTCCCCTGGCAACTCTATGTACCACTTATCTACATTTCCTGTTAAGGTGCACTGACATAGTCTCAACCTAATCGAATCATCGATCAAGGAGTTAGATGAGCACCATAAATGGAATGTGGTTACATGGTCACCTGGGTCTTCACCACTCTTCCCTTAGAATTTTGGAATATCTGATGGAAGTTTGGTTGCGATTGGAGGTCAAGCCAGATTGTATCTGATTGGATCATTCGTCAACTTAGTCAAGTCTAGCAGATTAAGCATGGCCAGAGAAGGAAGTCGTGGAGGACCTTGGGGATTCCACCTAGATTGGGCGGGGTTCTCAAATCTCTGAAAAGAATGACTTGGATTTTGAAAGGCACCAGGTTGCTTGAAGTAATTGGTAGAACCTATTGAACCAAAAGGTGACCCTTGTGGTCCAGCAAAACTCAGAGTTTGACCAACTCCAGCCAAAAAACCTCTAATCGCAGGGTTTGTCCAACTCTGAAAAGGATTAATACCTTGACCTATGAAAGGAAAAGGCATAGACCCTACTGTTGGATTGGAATGTGATATATGATCAATTCAAAATGGGAAAACCTAAAAATAAGCTGATCCACTCATCATGGACATGGAGGCGGTTAATGGTACATTTAATGGAACTGAAGGAATACCTTGAGAGGGCATTCCAAAAGGGAAGAATCCAAAACTGGATGCATTTTCTTGAGAACTTCCACCCATGGATGGAATGGATGTAGACACAAATAAGGATGTGCTAGTAGTAGACCCAAATAAAGATGTAGAGGGGATGGAAGTCATTCCTCCCCCTTGCACTGACATGGGAATCTGCATACTCGCAACACTCGTGGTCGATGCCATGCTTCCAGAAATGGTCATCAAAGGGATAGATGTATGTGGACCTAGGCTTGAAGGCCTGTGACTTGGAGTTCCCATGTATAAAAATACGCCAGGATAATCAGAAGGGAGAGGAGAATTCAGAGCCACAATTGACTCTGAAAGCTCTTCTACCTCAATACTATCTTCCGACTGGAAAAGCACTTGAGAAAGAATTGGTGTGTTCCTCTCTAGCTCTGTAGTAGTACTAAGTCTATCTTGTGAACTAATGCCCCCAAGCAGAGGATAAATCTCCAATGCACCTACTAGCACTAGTTGAAAACCACTGGCAGAATCGCTCCTACACCTTCTAAGAGAAGGCTCTGGAATCACAGGTGAAAGCCCACGAAGTCTGTGGGACCACCGAGGTGGTCGGTCAACCACTTTGAATTATTTTTATAAGATCTACTTAAAGACTTAAGAAAATTGAAATCTATGCCAACTAGGAGCATAGAACACACACTAAAAATGTCCCTAAAGAATTCAACAACCAAACAACTTCCAAGTATTTCTGCTATGGGTGATTAGGACTGGACACCAGAATACAAGAAAGTGAATAATAAGGGCCTTCCGAAAATAGACTGGGGTAATTATGCCCCAAGTCTACTAGCGAAGGTATCAGAGGTAGTTACACTGACCTCCAGACAATAGCCTTTGCCAGTGCAAGCCCTCAGGCTTCACAAGGGTGCCCTCCAGAAGTACTGTTGAACATGATGCAACATCAACCTCAGTTGCCACAGGATTCCCCTCTGCAGCCACTTGTGTGGATCCATAGGATAGGCAACTAAAGATACCAACTCATATCAGAAGTCGGACGGAATAGTCGTGAGGTAAGATCCGAAAATTATGAGAGAGGGTATCTCTCGTCCTTATCTTCACAAACCCTCGTTATTAACTCCCAATCATAGAGCTTTCCCGATCTCCCTAACACTATTGGATTTCACTCTTTATTTAGACTTCTATGTTTTACAATTTAGAGTGGCCTTAGAGAGTTTACTCTCCTCTCACCTAATCCAAGGCCCTAAATAAACCTAAAACTTGTTGGTGTATACTGATTGACAATACAAAAAACTAGTTTATTTTATTAAGCACCTGATTTTAAGTGGCTGTTCTTTTAAGTCGAAGGGAAAATATGGAAATGAAACTGATGGTGTTTTTTATGATGCAAAAGAAATTAATGAAAAACTAACTTATATGCAATGCACTTGTTTGTTCTTCGATGAAAAGCAACTTCTACTTGGGTTCTAAGAAACTTCTATAAAGCAAAAACTTTTTCCTTTTTCTTTTCTTATAGCAGATTTCACACTCACAAAAACCAAAAGACTATTGATGCTTTAATAATGAAAAACTACCCTAATGCAAAGTGTACATGATAATGAAAAATTCTAGATTACTCTAAAAAGAGATGAAAGCAATTGTTTAAAACTTTTTAATAAGGCAACTTAAATGTTTGAAGAGAATGCAAGTTTCAAATACAAATTTTCCTCCAAATAAGCAAGGAAAATATCAAAAAATCACAATTCACTTTCACAAAACCAAAGGAACCAAAATCAAATTCGTCAAAAGAAAGCAAAAACAATGTTTTTGAAGAACTTTTCCTTTTCAAGAAGCAATGAAAACAACTTTTCAAAAGCACTCAAAATGCTACCAAAGACTCAAAGACTGAAAGCAAAGCACAAGGAAACTTGTAAATTACCATTTCAACACGAATGACAACATGAACAAAATAGGTGTTTTAACTTGAACTAAACGATCCAAAAGTAGCAAAAAGAGATTTTGAGAAACTAATCAAGAAATCAGGAAAGACACACTTTCAAGTTCATCAACAAGAAACTTTCGAAAAGCAAGAAAAAGTGTATGGCCACAGAAATGACGGGAAGAAAAAAAAGAAAACCAATAATGAAGTTCGACACAAAGATTGCAAACAATATTTTGTTCTAGAAGACCAAAACAATCAAGAACCTCTATAAGAAGCCTCGTGTGTTCAAACACAAATCATAAAACTCACTCAAAAGCAAACCGAGGCCAAAACTTTTCAAAGCAGGAGAAAATTCAAAATAGTAAGCTCACTAAATAATTAAAATCTAGAGATAGAAACTGACCACTCAGAAACCACACAGACCAAGAAGCAAATATTTCTAGGCATAAAGATTTGAAAAAAAGCATGCAAAAAATTGTATACACAACTATGTCCCTACACAAGTGCATGCACATGCGTTTCTGCAAAAGAAACTCACATATACATGGTTTCAATTCACAGAAACAAGCATGTGTATACTTTTGTAAATAGAAAAAAGTGCGTATATGAAGTTTTAAAAGAAAAATAAAAATTGAGGCCTGATGAAAAAGATTAGACTTGAAGTTTGAGTTCCTATAGGAGCAGGAAATACAGTCACAACAAGAAAACTAAGAACTGAGCCCTGATTGGCAACGAATAACCCAAACTAGGAATAACAAGATTGTTATCCCCAGTGGAGTTGCAAATTCTATTAAGGGAATAATTCCCCTAGGGCTTTGGGTCAGAACCCTAGCACACCAGGAATAATCTATAGCAAGAAACACGCATAAAACTCAGGCAACATGCTTAAATAAACTAACTATGTGAGGATGAACATACTCGGATGTCCTTCGTTTGGGTAGTTCTAGCCAGGGTTCAAACCCTCTACAACTCCTTATGATCTTCGAATCTGCAAATCAACCAATTTGAATACACATAGCAGCATATAGGTAAAGCATTTTAGTGAAATCAACTTTATATCATATAAGTAGATGGTTAGTTATACATCAAAATAGTCATTCATATATAAACCATAACAATAACATTTGATGCATAAACAAAGTTGACATCGAGAACAAGACAACGTTTCTTTTTATTGTAGAAAACTATAATAAACATGGAAAGATTTCACTTGAGTCTTCCTCTTCTGGCTCCAAGCGGAATCGTCCTCCAGGTCCGTCCAGTCCCAGTCTTCAACAAGATCCTTCCATAAATAATACCATGATATCTCAAGCAAGTGGGAGAATATCAACACTCAAGGAAATAAGGGTTTCCTGAACTTGGGGAAGTTCTTGAAGCACAGGGATACTTCAGACTTGATCATGGGATAATCTCAGTATAGTAATTCTATCATTTCTCTCCTCCTTAAGGCCTTCCCATTGAAGTCTTTTTATATTTCTCCCAAATTAGTTTTGTAGTTGGGAAATAGTTGAGAACAGTTGGGCCACGGGCACTAGGAGGTAATCAATAGGTAAAACCGGTGATCTCCGCCCATAATTAAGGAAATTTAATTTTCTAAAGTGGTTTAACACATATATGCGGGTTGGGTATAGACTAACCCGCGTGTACACATTTTTATCACAGGGAAAAGTAGCGTATAGGAAGTAAAACATTGTTTTTAAAATATTTGGACCATGTCTGGAAGGAGGGGTTGCCCTAGGCCATAAATCAAGCATCACAAATACCAAGGGTGATATTTGGAGCTATAACAATCTACCCATGGTCCGTGGATGATGGGATTGTATAAATAGAGTGAGGCTCTAAGTTGTAAAGAATATAGAATGGGAAAAAGGAATGATGAAGGATTGAGTCTTGTTTGAAGTGTAGAGTGGAGTCTTTGGGTTGTAGAGTAGGAGAAGGCTCTGCAGCTGAGTGCGCATAGGCCTAGTAGTCTGTAGTTGAGTGCGCAGGGTGAGTCGAGTCTGTAACCATTGAAGCCTTAATAAAGAAGATGTTTCACAACAATTATGTGTATTTAGTTTTTGTTTTCTGTATCGAATATATTGAATATAAATTTCATTTATGTTGTCTATATGGTGCGTGAACATATATAATTGTGTTTATTAAGTAAAGGTGAGATAAGGTATCTGTTTAAGCAAATTTAACTAACAATTCTAAGGAGATAAGTAAGATGCATGGTGTAATTTGGGGAAATAACACAGATCGCTGCCCTAGCAATGCGAAAGCATCTCAGCCCCCAGTTAGGGTTGCATGAAGGACGATCCTAGCAGATCGCAAAGGTCTCACAGGTCAGGATAGTGCGTGAAGTGACCTACACGAAGGTAGGTATAGTTGGACTAAATCGGCCCCTTAGAGATCTCCAGGGTGCAGAAACTTGGTTCCAGCATCCCCCCATTCTGCTTCAGATGAGACTTCAGTCCGTGCTTCGCGCGCTGATGCCGAACAGGCTAGTAGTGTAGGGATTTGTTTGGATAATTAAATCCAAACATGGGTCAGGCCCCCTCAAGCCAACAAATGGTTTCATTTCTGGGATTGGAATCTGCATAGAGATGTCTGATGTCGTATCATTGGAATCCAACTAAGAAAGAAATTTAAGGTTGGTTGTACAGGAGAATTCACTAGTTTGCGGAAAAGGAGAAAAGGAATCCATCACTAAAAAAAGAAGAGTGGTTAGACTACTACCTATACACAGAGATCCACAAAATCTTCTTTGCATATTTCCCTACTGAGCTGTACGAGTGGATCGCGAAGCTAGCAGATAACCAAGGAAGGTGGAAACTCGACAATTCTATTGTGTAGACCCTAGAGTTGGTGCACAGATTGGAAGCATCAGATGATAATATTGTACACACTATTGATCACTAGCTTTATCGAATTATAGGAGGATTCATTATCGAGTTCGTGGTAGACACTTCAGTCAGCTATAGCGAGGTGGAGTGACGCTTCCTTAAAGAACCATGAGGTAAGTATGTAAAGTCTCTAAATACTAGTTTTAAAATGTTATTATTTGAAAATAGGGTTATGCCATTACCTTGATGTTCGGAGCTATGCGAAGTGGAAAAACCTATAGAAACGAAGGAAGTAAGGGACCAGAAAATAGCCCTTTGATTTCACCTCCGTGAGGGAACGAGGAAGAGATTGTGAAGGTATCTTTGTGAAGTGTGATCCATTTGATAAGACAGAGGATTCTGTGCATACCACCCCCACCCACACTGCCACTAGCTTCACCACCATCACCTCCATCTTCACCCATACCACCTCCGCCACCACCACGAGTCAATATGGCAAACATAATAAAGTTACCTATGTTCAAGGGAGTGGGAAATGAGGACCCGTATCAATTTTGGTTCATCATAAAAGCCATATGCGAAGCAGAGGGAGTTACAAATGACAATATAAAGAAAGTGACATTGGTTAGCACCCTGCAAGACCGTGCACTGACTTGGTATATTAAGCACTCCAATGATAATCCAAATGTGAGAATCGTGGATATCCAAGCAGTGCTAAACAAAGTATTTAGCAGGCCGAAGTCTAAAGCACAATCGACCATTGGATTCAAAGAAATCATGATGCTACCAGGTGAGACTCCTTGGGAGTTCGATCAGAGGTTGAAATGTATGATTCATGAAGCTAATATGAATCTGACGGATGGAAAACATTGTGAATGATTTGTAGCATCTCTAACACCACATTTAAGGAGTGCGTTATC
Source organism: Pinus taeda (assembly GCA_000404065.3). Lineage (NCBI taxonomy): Eukaryota > Viridiplantae > Streptophyta > Pinopsida > Pinales > Pinaceae > Pinus > Pinus taeda. The sequence goes on from APFE030624183.1 coordinate 618,143, forward strand.
GCCAGCAGAAGTTGACAACTTAGGTAGAGGCCTTGGAGATCACGATGAGGCCACCTGAGACCCCAATGCAGGATCCTAACTTGGGAGTTCAGTAGATCCACATGCAATTGAAAAACTTATGCCTTGAGATGCAGAGTCTGAAACATGATAGAATAGCTCGACCATAAGTGTGCGAAGAGGTGTGGTGCATAAAATGCAAGGGTCAGGGTCATGATAAAGACCACTTCCTAGTGTTTTTGAATTAACTCACGGGAGGAGGACCGATGCCGTTAAGGTCGGAAGCATGAGTAGGACCTAGTGTGGCACCTACTTTGTGGTGTGCAATTTATCAAATAATTGAAAAGCATGCTACGACAACTACCATTTGTTACAGAAGTACACACAAAACTCGCAAAAATTGTTCTATAACTTTTGTAGGTCGGTAGGAAATGATGAGCGCACTTGTAGAAGCTATGAGCTAATGATGGATAGAATCCCCACCTACAGAGTTCAGACCAAAACATAGCCCCTGGACCTGAATGAAAAAGTGGCGCGAATAGGATTTTAGGGTCACGGATGAGGCTGAGGTGGAGGAGGACCTGGAAGAGGTTGCGGACAGCTGATATGCTAAAATTGCAGAGGGCCAGGACATTATGCCCAAGATTGTATGAACCCATTGCATCCATCATGTCTGTATTGTACTTTGTTTGATCATGAGATAGAAGATTGTCCTACGCTGATAGCTAGGATACGTGATAAGGGAGCGCTACCACCTCCCTCGAGTCAAGACTTGCAGATGATGAGGTCTGAGCTACGCGAGGAAGATACAAATTTGAACATTGTGCTCCGAAGTGGAATCGTGATGGGAGATGATAAAGGAAAACAACCTGAAGATAGTACTTGGGTTTGCAAATCTCTAGTGAAAGAAGCAGAGTTTGATTTAGAGCATACTCAGGAAACCTTCATCGAAGATAAGAAGAGATTTGGTGATGCCTCCACTTCAGGAAGTAAAGATAGACCAGAGCTAGAGATCGACTCATCTATGCTTACGACATTCTTGGAAACATTCATGAAGCTACTACATGACAGTAAGGTTATAAAATGATTGCAAGAACTCATTAACAGATGCGTTGGGACTGCGCCAAGAGAACTGTGTATAGTCTGGAAGATTGGAAAGCATAAGATGAGGATGAGAAGAGAAATGAGGTTAACTACAAATATTGGAGAATATGAAATGGACCAAGTAATATTGGATTTAGGGTCAGATGTGAATGTTCTACCAAAGCAGACATGGGAGTGAATGGGGAGACCTATGCTACAATGGTATCCTATTCAACTACGAATGGCAAACCAGTAGAAGATAATACCCATGGGGTGATTGTAGGGAATCACTGTAGATATTGAGTGAGTGAGTGCACTAGAAGACTTTGAAGTGATAGAGATTTTTTATGACAACAATGCCTACCCTGCGCTCTTAGGAATTAATTGGGCCATTAACATGAATGGGGTGATTAATATGAAGAAGTGCAAGATTATTTTTGGAAAGAAGTCACTATGTGTAGTTATATCTCTAGACCCTACTAAAGGATTGCACTATACAGAGCTGGTGTGCGACTTTGAAAGTGACGATGATTTGGACTGCATCTACAAAATAACCGTGCAAGAGCAATATTGGGTAAATCCCACCACGGAAGGAAAAATATCATGGGAGTTTGGAAGCTCTTGTATGTTGGATTTTTATGAGAAGATAGAGTGATGGAAGAGCTGGTTACACGATGTAACCACACGGAACTGTAATATGATGACAAGATCGTTGCACTGCGTATCAATGGAAGTGAGAGATCTGCCTACTTATAATGGGTTGAGTGAGGTAGATACTTTCCTAGATAAGTTTGAAAGGGATGTGCCAGAAAAGAAATGTTTCCAGGCGTTGAATTGGGTACTACGCGCTACACCCACGAGGTGGTGGGGTACATAGAAAGGGAGCTTTGATGACTGGTGCAAGTGTAGGAGGATGTTGCGCATGCGGTTTGGGAAGCCTATAGTATGATTGATAGAAAAATATAATGGGCAAGATGATCCGCGCATGCTTTTGGCCAAGTGGATGTATGAATATGGAAAATAACCTACGCAGATATGCATGAACTCCATGCTGAGAGGTATGGTCAATAAGCGTGTGTTGGGGGGGTAGATGTGTGCTTAGCTCTTAAGATTAGACAGACAATATGTGGGATGAATAATCACGCAGATGGTTATTCACGCAGAAGCAATTGATAAGGGGTGCAACGCGCTGAACATGGTATGCAATGTGCAGTGAAGTGATTGGGACTTGGATGTACCCAGACAAACACCTTTTTGGCTGATCGATGGAGTAGAAGTCATAATGCCTATGGAGTCTAGCATGTCTAATCTATGCATAATAACACTCATAGGGGTAACAGACTGTGGAGCCCTGGAAGAAAGGCTTGTGCAGTTGGAAGAGCTCGAAGAAGAATGGTTGGGATTCGATGAAGAGATCCTGTAGGGTGATCTTAGGCTCCAAGAACTCATGAATGAAAGAGTTTAGTTGAGGGAGAAAAGTGCCATGGAGGAAGTGAAAGTCAAGAAGCTTGAGGAAGGAATAAAGAAGGAATTTCTTGATAGAAAGACCAAAGTAATAGGGTAGGATGAGCTCGATTACAATGACATACTTGGGGACCACCGCCGAGAGTTTCTCAATTTGCTGCATGAGATGGGACCGTATGTTATTAAGGAAATCACAAATGGTGGCGCGGTGCAGTTGGTAAAGTTAAATGGAGAACCTTTCCCAGGAAAAGTGAATGTTAGTCAGTTGAAGCCATACACGAGTGGCCCAACTATCTAACTAGTCGATAGATGCATAGTCTTAGAACTCTAGGCAACTGAAAGGAGGCATAGGACTATGAACAAGTGCAGGGAAGCAGTTTAGCTACAATAGTCTTTGAACAATGCATCCAGGAAGTACAACAGGCAACTGCTTAGCACGCTTCCGATCTTGCAATAGTCCAAGCAGAGTTGGGAGGTCTCTGCGCGAAGATCTCCACGCCAATAGAGTGACTCGAGGGCGAGTCATGATGTTTGTGTTGGGGGCCTATTGGGCACGGGATCCCCCAAGGGAATTTTTGGGGATTAAAGCCCAGATTTTGGTCAAAAGATGTAAATCTGATGTAAAGACTCCACATTTTATGGGCGCGGAGCGTGAAGTTTGTACATGAGTCATAGGGTTGTCCTCCCTTAATTTTGTAATGCAATGTCAACTTTAGGGATGTACCGATGGTCCACGGACCATTGGATTGTATAAATAGAGCAAGACTATAAGTTGTAAAGAAGATAGAATGGGAAAAAGGAATGATGAAGGATTGAGTCTTGTCGGAAGTGTAGAGTGGAGTCTTTGGGTTGTAGAGTAGGAGAAGGCTCTGCAACTGAGTGCACAAAAGCCTGGTAGTCTGTAGCTGAGTGCGCAGACCCCTACAGCTGAGTGCGCAGGGTAAGTCTAGTCTGTAACCATTGAAGCATTAATAAAGAAGACGTTTCGCAACAATTATTTGTATTTATTTTCTATTTCCTGTATCGAATATATTGAGTATAAATTGCATTTTTGTTGTCTATATGGTGCACAAACATATATAACTATGTTGGTTAACTAACAATTGTAAGAAGATAAGTAAGATACATGGTGTAACTTGGGGAAATAGTGCAGATCGCTGCCCTAGCAGCGCGAAAGCATCTTAGCCCCTAGTTAGGGTTGCACAAAAGGTGATCCTAGTAGATCACAAAGGTCTTGCAAGTCAGGACAGTGTGTGAAGTGATTTGCATGAAGGTTGGCATAGTTGGACTAAATCGTCCCCTCAGACATCTCCAGGGTGTAGAAAATTGGTTCGAGCATCCCCCCAAACTGCTTCGAGTGATACTTCAGTCCATGCTCCATGGGCTAATGCTGAAAGGGCCAGTAGTGCAGGGATTTGTTTGGCTGATTAACTCCGAACCTAGGTTAGGGCCCCTCAAGCCAACACTCAACCTTTGTCTTCATGTTCTGATGATCCTTTGGATTGGACTGTCTTCTATTCTTCCATTCTGGACTCTACACCTATTTTGAATGAGGATCAAGCTATCGACGGAGTTGGTGTTGCATAACCAACCTGTGCTTTCATTCATGAAGAGTATGACTAGGAGCTTGATCATCAATCAACAACAAAGGATGATTCCCTTCTATTTGCGCTTCCTTCGTTCTTCCCTAACATCTTTGGTGATTATGACGTCCTTGATTTCGCATGTGTATCTCTGTCTATGGATGCACCATTTGTTAATCATTCACAGAACACACCATATGTTAGTCCATCATCCGACAACGGAGAGGACAAATCATTCTTTGAAAATCCACTAATTTTTCCATTTCTCATATACCCCTCTAATTGATTCATCAGATCATGAGGATGCATATGAAATCATTGATTTTGTTGTTCGTATCTATTATGACCTATTTACCCCTTTATTCGATCATAATGATGATTCTATCACAGTTGATTTTTCGAAGCCACTTGTTTTTGATGATCTATCTGTTGATGAAATCGAAAACCCATAGACTATCGAGGCACTTTAGCCTGAGCTAATGGTTATGTCAGGTCCTCGGTGTCCTAAGGTTGGTTTCACTTTCGATCAAGAAATTGTTGAAACATCCAAGGCTCCTCATCACTCACCTGTATGCATTGAAGGTGAATATCACACACAGATTATGCTTCCTCAACTCGAACTACACGATCCCAAGGCTCGTGCATTGGAGGAATATTACACAGAAAGCACATGTGCATGATGCAAGTTGTCTTTGTTTCTTTCGTTTTCTTGCATGTCACAGTCAAGAGTATGCGTATGCTTAATAGTTGCACATAGTGTCACACAGCACCATGGTAAGTCCACAGATTGCATGTCATGCACTTACACTCACTTATGTTCTGTGGACACATTCAAAATCAGAGTGTGTTTGTCCTCATTGTTATATCTTTCCTTTTTGTTGTTTCTCATAGCTGTGCTATTCGCGAACCATACCTTCACCGACATGGGTCGACCAATGCGTCAGTGGCTACATTAGAAGTATCACTTCACATGAGTAGACCCATGCACCTTTAGCTTAGGATTAGGAGTAGTGTTTGTTTTTGGATTGTTTTCTTCTTACTTTGAAAGTTTGTTTGTTTTCCTGCTTGATTGCTTGCTCTCTTTTCTTACGAATTTACTTCTTCTTTTGATTTGTTTTTTTATTTTTTGTTTGTTTATATGCGTAGGTTAGTTTCCCATGAAACCATGTGCGACTCTTGAAACAAGCTAGGTAAAGTACAAGAGGACCTATGCAATTATCAACATTTGGTTATCTGTCATCCTGCCACTGTGTGAAAAACTTGTTGTATTTATTCCATGATACATCAGTGGAAAATACTTGTTGTTTGTAGTGAATCTTGGTGAAAACACAACGCTTGTGCGCTATCTAGTATAACCTACTCTAGTTAGTTGTTTTTGGGTTAATCCTTGTCAACTCAATCAACTAGAGTAACGTGAGGGGGGAAACCTTAACAAGCACATCAGAGGTATATATAAATTACTTCTCTGAAGGAACAACCTCTTCTTCTCTCAATAAGTCAGGATCCCTCTTCTTCCTCTGAAATGAATAAGTGGTATGCACAGTTACGAAAAATGAAAAATGAAAAAATGAAAATGTGAAAATTTTCAAAAATGAATTTTGTCATCCTTTCGTCCATTATATTAGAGTTTACCATGTCTATGAAGGCTACAATTCTTAAACTTTTCACAATGTAATCCATAGGCATGATTTCTCCTTGTCCATATACCAACCTCAATGTGTATCTCCTATCAGTTTCTTGCATGTTGTCCTATATGCCCACAACACCACTGGAATCCTTATATCCAAGTCATTTTTGTTCACATTGCACACTTTTGTGAGTGCATTTTACATAATCATAGTGAATTCTTCCATACTTCCATTTTCCTAAGGATGATAAGGAGTGCTCTTCTGGTGGTAAACTTGAAATTCCTTATTTAATGCTTCAATGGTTTGTGTTGTCATATCATTAGTTTTGATAATTTGTAGATATGATTGGTTTTAGTAGTTTAGAAACAATAAATGAGTTTGAAAGAGTAAATGTGCCCTCAAAATGTAAATTTAAGTTTCATTAGCTGGTTGATTTAGTTAATCATGCATTTAAACGTGATTAAATGATGTAATAAACTAAATTCAAACATGGTTTACAAACAAATGCGAATAGATTTTCAGAAACTGAAAGAGGTTTTTGTTGCCAATATCCTCTTGTACAAAACCTCTCTCATTTTTGTAACAGATGTTATGGTTTGGAAGATTTAGATGAATCTTTGCAAGCATGTTTTCCCGATTTTTCTTGTTTTTAGTCATTGTTTGCAAATGCAGTTTCCAAGTAGGTGGAAATGAATTTTAAAAATATGAACGAGGTTTGTGTTTCCAACATCATAATTTACAAACACCTCTCTCATTTTCTAACAACTATTATTTTTTAAGAGAAACAAAGGTATTACAAGACCCTATTTTTTAGAATTTTTGGAGGAAAAAGCTCAAAGACAGTTAGTGACTTGGAGGCCACCTCATCAAATATCAGTTTCAATCAAATTCAAATTTCTCTTCTTTATCAACAAAAATCCTCAAGGATAGTAACAAAACTCTTCAAATAGTTTTAGTTACCTTTATTTTTGTTCGATTTTTGTAATGCAATTTTCAAATATTTGTAATAGCTCTTGATATTTTTTCAAGATATTTTGTGAGGAAATTGTATAAATACTTCATAAATTGAAGTAATATGTGTGGGATTTTGATGCCAAGGCTCTTCACTTTGTAATAGCTTATGTTATAGTTTTTTTAATGAAATCATTCTGGCTCTAGTTTGACAGAATTTTGTGTTTTCTAGTATGTCTTTCTAGTGTTTCATATCTTATTTCTACACATGTTCAAAGCATTTATATGAAGGTGTGGGTATGTGTAGATTAAGTCTTAATTTCTTAGAAATCCCCTGTAAAATCATAACCTTTATAAAGAGGTTAGCTTATTGGACTATTTGTCCAAGTTAACTCCTCTTTGACTGGTTTTTTCTTTATGCCTTCTGATAGCCATTAAAAGATATTAGCTTCTTGGACTATCTGTCTGAAATAGCTCCTCTTAAATTGGTTTTAGTTGGGCCTTCAATTTACTTTCAATATATTTTCTTGGGCTGTAGAAATCTTCTACAAGCATCCAAATTTCCCTAGTTCTTAAGACATTTGTCTGATTGCTTAATTATTAGGAATCTCCTTACATTCTTCGACCATAATCCTTGAAAATTTAAGTCATTCTGTCAGGCTGGAAGCTGACAATTTCTGAAGGAAACCTATGAGAGAGGCCTTTAATCATGGATAGAGTTTGTCATTGATCACCAACCACCCAAAATTAAAACTATAAATCTGTCCATTATGCTTCAAAGGTTGTTGTTCAGTGACAGGTGAACAACATTAAACAAAGCCTCGTAACCATTGAGGGAGCCCCCTCTAATTCAAGGGTCATCTTGAACCTAAAGGTTGGTTGAGTTGGTTTCCTGGCATGGTTTCTGTAGCCAAGAACTACCTACGAGAAATAGGTACAATAGTTTGATTCAAGAAGTGTGACCCTTGATAGCTCATCAATATCTATGGATGCCCAAATATGGACAAAATATACTCAAATATGAACTTCGCAGCAATATTTGTGCTGAAATCCTTCATAGGTTGTGCTTCAGCCCACCTAGTCAGATAATTGGTCACAATGATTATATACCTCGCATGAGTCTTTTTCCTTGGTGGATTGATCGGTCCCAAAAAATCAATAGCCAATTTGTCAAAAACCTGCAATGTTACTTGTGGTACTAGTGGAATTTCATCTCATCTTGAAGGTTTTCCCATTCTCTAGAAGATATCACAAGCTCTACAATATTCCTTTGCATCTTTGTGTAATGTAGGCTATAATAGTCCTGCTCTTAAATTTTTTTACACAGTCAGTTTCCCTGCATGATGGCCACCAACTGCGCCACTATGAGCTTCCATCAAAGTTATATGTCTTTCATGCTCAAGAACATACTTGTGAATTATTTCATCTGGTCCTGATTTATACCAATGCCCTGCTATCAGTGAAAAATATTCTACCTTAACCACCAACTCTTTCTTCTGCTACATAGCATTCTGAAGGGGCCACTCATGTGGTTAAGAACTGAATAATATCAGCGAAGTGATCATCTGCTACTCTGATCGAAAACTGTTGCGAACCAGGAAGATTATCCTCTATATTTTTTGGTTATTCTCCTATTTTTATCCTCGATAAATTATCAGGTCCAAAATTTAGTCTTCGTGCTTTAACAATAACTTCAAATTCATACTCTTGAAATAGTAATAGCCAGTTGCAAATTTATCCTCCTAAAAGAGGATTGTTTACTAAATATTTTAGTACGGAGTGATTTGTGAACATATTGAAATGTGATCCCAACAAATAATGTATGAACTTCTGTAATGGATATACCATAGCTAGACCTTCCCTTTCTATGGTTGTATAGTTCTTCTTTGCTTTAGACGGTTTCCTACGTGCAAAAGCTATGTAGTGATCTATTTCTCCTACACCAAGTTGTGCCAATAATATTCCTAAATCTATGCATGAATCATCCACATGAACATGAAATTCCTTATTCCATTATGGGAAAACCAAAATAGGTGTAGTTACCATCTTTTCATCTAGTGTGTCGTGGATTTTTTGACACTCTTCATTCCATAAAAATGTTACATCTGTCTTCAAAAAATCTTCCATTGGTGCAATTATTCACGCATATCCTTTGATAACCTTTTTTAATATCCTGTATGTCCCAATTGTCTTCGATGGAGGTAAATTCACAATGATAGCAATCTGCGCAGGATCCTCCATTAATACTTGCTTGGAAACAATATGTTCTAACAATATACCAAAAGGTACATCGAATATACACTTATTGATATTTAGATAAATCTAATACTCCTTGCATGTGTCCAGCATCAACCTTAAGCTCGCAACATGTTTCTTTAATAACCCAAACATTGTCCAATCATCAAAGTATATTTCCAGAAATTTTTGAATATACTCTTTGAAAGTTGCAACCATTATCCTTGAAAATATGGCAGGGGCATTCTTCAACCCAAAAGGCATCACTACATACTGATATGAACCCCATTCTGTAACAAAGGTGTTCTTATTTTGATCCTCTAGTGCAATTATAATCTAATGGTATCCTGAAAATCCCTCGATAAATGAATAGGCTTCCTGACCTCCTAGATTTTCCAATACTTCATCAGTGAAAGGAGTAGCAAATGGATCATGCGGAGATGCATCATTTAACTTCCTTAAATCAACACAAATCCTGATTTCACCCTATGTTTTCTTTTCTTGTACTACCATAGGACTTACCCACTCTGATTCTTCCATAGGTTCAATGATTCCAGCCGCTATCATTTTCTCAAGTTCTTTCTTCACTTTTTCTTTGTATTTTGGATTCAGTCTATAAAGCCTTTTCTTAACTAGATTCACGTCAGGCTTCAAAGGAATCTTCATATCTGAAAACTTAGTGGAAAATAACTCTTGATATTCATGCAAAAGATTTGTCACTGTGTTGACTATTTCTTCATCCCAATAATCTCCTATGGTTTCAAACTTCGACTCATATTTTGACCCTATATTCACCTTATTTGTCTTTAATGGATTTTTTATATCGGATATTTCTAACTCAGGTCCATTAACTTCTTGGTAGCCTTCATATTATGTTAGGTCAATATTGTGAGGGCTTTCATCTTTTTCTACAATGATGTTTTTTCATTCTATTACATTCTATAGTTGCGGAGCCCAATCATGCTACCAAGTGAGTGGAATTTCATTCTCAAAAATCTTCTTTTTAACTAAATGAAGAGTTGAATCTATATATGGGAATACATATTCAAAGTTAAATTTCAATATAAACCCATTAACCATGTTTGTCCAGCTCATAGTACCATGTCAAAGTTCTACTTCCAAATACCAGTTTTGAGGAATTGTCTCCAATGTATGGATAAACCCATGCACCCATTCTTCTTATGGAATCTCCTTCCATGTTGTCATGAAAATATGGATGTGCTCTCTATGATAATTTTTACCATCATATTTATTTGTAAATTTTATGTCTAGCTGATCAAACCTTACCCATATAAACCTTCAACATTCTTACCAAGTTCCTATACTCTTCTTATGTGTACCCCACCATCTAGCAGGAGTAACTCTTAGGGCTATATCTAGGGCTAATAACCTTTGACATTTTGGTATCTGTCCTTCATATTCTTCAAGAAAAAGATTTATATCACCCAAACCATCATAGTAAGGTAAATTAGATACCTCAGAGATTGTACAACAAAGTGATTTAGTCATTCTTGCACATAGCCTTGTAGACACTTCATGTAACTTGTTTTGCTAATTTTATAATTCTTCTTCTGAATCTGAATCACAGGAGCTATTATGCTCCCAACTCAACTTTCCATATGCAGTGGGTTTAATCCACTCTTCTTTTTTTTGTTATCTGATAAATGTTTTCGATGCCATTTGCAATGTACTCTTCTTTAACATATACAGTATACCTCGCTCCTTCTGATGGATCTAATGGAACAATGACTCTCATATTGTTTCTTTCAAATATCATTTTCCTCCTCTTCAAGTTGATTATAGCCATGTTAGCAAATTTCCAATCCAATCCAAGTAATGTAGGATAGGTATTACTGTCATCCACAATTTCTATTACCTCAAAATCTGTAGTAGTGTGCACTCCTTCAATGTCCACGATAATGCCTGATAATCTTCCTAGATGAAAAATCTTCTGTTGATTCTCCATTCTCAACTGAATAAGTGACCATTGCAACTTTGGTTTACCCATTAGTTAGCATTTTTTCTTTGTTAGGACATTAGCTTCAGATCCCAAACCTAAAATAACTTGGTCCATATCATATTCTCCTATTTGTGCACTAAGGCTCATTTATTTTTCAGTTCTCTTTTATCTATATAAATTATTTACTTCACTTATTTCACTCCCCGGTACTTCCTTAGATGTGCAAGAGTCTATCTATTCCTGTAGTCCTTCTACATATTTCTAGTTTCCTAACAACTTCATGCAAGTTTGTAGGAAATATTTTAAAATACCTAAATCCATATCTTGTGTTGCAGCTGCTATTATGTCACTCTTATTCTTTTGCTTCAGTTGCATGGTAGATGTCGAAGCTCTTGCATCCATAAAGCTTTGAATTTCCTCCATAAAGACTTATTTTTCCTTACGAATACTGAACATCGGTGCTTTCTCTGTAGCCTTTCTAACCCATGTATCTTCAACTATCGTATTCCCATCTTCTTTATCATTTCTCCTTGCAGCTCCACTCCTTGTTACAATATTGATGAGAGGTTCATCTATCCTTGGTTCCATAGTGATCATATGAATGTTCTTGGTCGGTTGTGGATTCTTATTTTCTTGCATTTTCCCTATAAGTACCGGACACTCTTCTATTACATGATCAAATTCTTTGCAATACTTACACGTCGTAATCAGATTCTGGTAGTCTCTTGCCAAGTAACGTGCTTGCCTGCAATTATAACAAATAATTTGACCTCGACCTTGACCAACTCTACCACCTCGATCTTGTCCTACATAGTCACCTCGGCCACCACATTTCCCACTTCCTTTGTGTCCTTGTTCTTCAACTTGCATTCTATATGTATCAGCAATGCGATCCATCATTAATTCATAGGCTCGATAGTTATTTTCATCATGCCCCACCGATTTACAGTACTTGTAAAATCAGTTCTTCGCAATCTGCACATATTTTTGTAACAAATATCAATCTTTAGAGCGATGTTTGCCTCTAGTTACACATATATCGCACCATAAACTAGATCTAGAATTCAAAGGGTTAGGTGCTCCAATAGCTATGTAAATTACGAAAATAGGACATTTCCCTTTCGAGTGCCCTTCTCCTTTGCATTTTGTACACCAGACTTCATCACAAACTTCTTTACTCTTCTTCATATCTTGTAACTGCAGAGTTAAATTCCCCCGCTAAATTTGTATCTACTGTATACCTGCATTGTATGACCTATCGAAGAAGCTTCTAACTTCATTTCCAACTCCAAATCTTTGGCTTGATTTTCTATTTTATGCTATGTCAAAGGTAATATTATGTGTTGCAGAAGTGCAGCTATAAACCATTCCTTATGTTGTTGGCCTTTGTTTGATTTATTTTATTTCTATGATGCATTACTCAGATTTTCGTTTCTTGAATTATTTTACCAATGTTGATTTAATGTCTATGTAAGAACTGATTTGGTTGCTCGAATATTTCATATACCAATTTAATGCTTGATCTCTAAATGTTTTGGAAATCTGCACCTTTTTCACATTTTCATCATGGACCTACTTCATAAGGGGAGGTGGATGGGGGGTACAGGGGGTGGTGAAAACCAAAATTTGTCTGACTCTAGCTAGATTCAGGCTTAGATGCACTTTCAAGCTGAAAGGGTGAATACTACAAAGTTCCTTCGGGATTCTTAGGGGGGTTTCCTTCACCTCCGGATTCACTCAGCAAAGGGATATAGTCAGTCTCTATGAAAAGCTTCAGATCTTGGCCATGAGATCTATTCTTAGTGTCTGCTCTATACCTTTCTCCACTTCTTGTTGTTCCAATCTCTTATTTAGATATTTTTCTAAACATAATCTACTAATCTAACTGCATTCAAATAATTCCCTTTTCACATAACAAGATTTTAATCATGAATTTCAAAGATATCAGGTACTTACCTCACGGTCCCTTGAAAAAATTATGTCCAGCTTCGTTGTAGGACACCATTGTGTCTACTGTGAACTCAATAATAAACCCTCCCAAAAATTTTTCAACCTAGAAATCAACAACTCTTGAAATTCCATTATCAATGTTCTTTAGTTGTTGTATCATTTCTGGAGTCCAATGCTTAGGTTCGTATCCTTTAGAACAATCATTTCTCTTTGTTAATCTTGAAATCCAGTTGTACAGCTCAATGTGAAAAGAACCAAAGAATATTTTGTACTTATATTCAAAGATATACTTCTCCAACCACCTTTTAGATGAAAGTTTAGGGTTTTTGTTATCCTAATCTGCAAATTCTTGTTCCTCCTTTTCTACTAACTCTTGGATTTCTTTCCTCGATGGATGCCAAAACATATCCCTCAAATAAATCCTGGTCCCAGAAATAGAACCATTTGTTTCCTTTGGTGGGCTTGACTCAGGTTCAAATTGTATTGTGCATCAACAAAACCCTCAACCATTAGCCCTCTTGGCAACGACCTGCAAGCAAATCACAGTCTCACCTAAAGTGATTATGGGAGGTTGAAAAACTAGGTTTTTGTAGCTTGAGGGATACTATGTTGTGGAATCATTGTATTATCTTTATGCTTTAACTCTTATACACAACTTCACATTAATAAAAAAACTTCACAATTATACATTACTTTGCATACTTACATTCATTACTTAAGCATGACATAGACATTCATAAATTATACATTACTGAAATAAAGTGCAGATAATAAGAAAATGAACACTAAGACAAAAAAATTACCATTGTTCATCCCAATGTGGGACTACATCCACAAGAATTGTTGCTTATGATATGAATTTGGTACAACAAGTAGTTCTTTCCTATGCACACAACTACAGGGTATCTATGCACTAAGCTGCAGATGGTCTGTGCATGAAGTTGCAGACCCAGGCCTTTATGCACACAGCTGTAAAGCCTCACTCTTCCTCCAAAGTACAGACCACAAAAGTATCACATAAACATCAATATGATCCAATACATCATTGATGCCTTCTTATTTATTATTCATCCCTATATATACTCTTACATGAGGGCTTTGCATCGTTATATTACCATGGACCCAATACCATGGTTTCCAAATTACAAGGGGCTATGTCCCAAAACCCCCAACTTTACAATATTTTAATGCTTTTACAAAAAGGAAGGGGCTTTGCCATGAAGACCTGATGCTGCGTGGTGACTCTGTTGCATGGTCTTTGTCATGCTCCACTTCTCTACTGCATGATGCACTTTCTACTCCACAACATCCTTTCTACTGTGTGCTTCCACAAAAATTGGATTTCTTCCCAAAATATGCCTAAAATTTGTTCAAGTTGGGTTATGCCTGGCAATCATCTTTAAGAGAAAATTATAAGGTTCAAGCAATGGAAGATCACATCGAGCATCAACAACAAGTTCTCTAATTATTAAAGGATAACCTCGCTTTGGCATAGAATTAAATGAAACAATAAGAAGATCAACATTGCAATGAAATAAGTTTTGATGTAAGCAATTGGTATTTTTATGGCTACAACCATATAAACAATTGTCTCTCAAGAAAGCTAAGAAGGATAATAAATTATCACCCAAGTACTATGGTCCTTAAAAGATTAGTAATATGGCATATAAATTGGATTTGCCTACATATTCCCGAGTACACCCAGTTTTCCATATTTCATGCTTAAAAAAGGTTAAAGGTGACAAGCTTCTAGTTCAGAAATTATTTCTGGAACTTAATGAAGAAGGAAAAATCATATTGGATCCAGAAGCAGTCACAAAAACAAGAACATGACAGCTATGGAATCAATCAATTTCAGAGTATCTCATTAAGTGGAAGAACTTACTTGTTGAAGACTCCACATGGGAGGATGAGAATTTTATACAGAAGCATCCATAACTACTCAAGTGTTGAGGAAAACACTTTTTTGAAGGAGAGGGGCATGTTAGGTCCCTATAATACTAGTGTATCCCCGTTATTATTATTGTTAGTGCAGCCCCCTATTGTTATTGTTGTGACCATGTAGCCCCCAAATTGTTATTGTTGTGCCCCATAGAAGCCCACTATTGTTATTATTATGTAGGCTCTAATTATCTTTTGACCCCTTAGACTCCTATATGTACCAAGAAGGTCTTCTCATTTGTATCATCCAATAATTATTCATTTATGTAATGTAAAGGAGGTCCCCCCTCGAAGAGGATAATTTTTAAGTCATTGATCTATCTTTTCTTTTATTTTGTGAGTTGGTTTCATAACAATAGGATCATTAACATAAAATTTTGGAATAGAAAATGGAAAAAATAGTAAACTAAACCCACAAGCTAGGAGGATTTCACCAAACTTAACATCTCTCCTAATAATAATTTCAATGGAATTAAGTTGAAGATGTCTAAAACCTTTTACATCTTCATAATATCCAACCAAAATCCATTTCTCAATTTACGCTATAATGTTTTCCTTTTTCTCATTGGGAACTTAAGTCCATACTTCTAATTTTTTCCCCATAGGAAAATATGGGTAGATCAACCCCGAAGAGGATCTTTTAAAGCCCGTTGGCCAAACTAGCAGGGCCTAACCCCAAGGGCTTTAAGGAGAATTGACCCTGTGACCTCCCAAATAGTGAGGTACTTAACAAAGGGGACTCGACCAGTTGAGCTAACCCTTGGGGCCAGTCCATACTTATATTAAAGTAAATATTAGTTTAATAATGGTCAATTAGGTACTAGACTTAGGCATTAATAAATCCAATTAAAATATAGTTTACTTTATGCTTTACTTCACTTAGTGTCTATTTTGGTTTACCCTACATTCATAAAGTGGATTGGCTTGACTCCATTGTAACCTATATAATAATTATTTCTCTTTCTCACTCTTTACTAAATATAAAGAATTCTTTTGCATTTTCTTGGTTTCTTTATGTGCTCAATTTTCATAATATGGTATCAAAGCCAATTTATCCTACAAAATATGTTCTTCTCTTGATCTAGAGAATTATAAAAATGTGATTATATTAATGAGTGTGCAAGAGAGAAAATACTTAAGGACTACTACTAGCATAGAAAATTGAAGAACCAAAAGGGTTTACCAGGTTTTTTTTTTTTTTTTGAAGCAATGTCAAATTTTTTTTTTCTCAACCACCTTGTAGCATTTTCAACCATTATTTCAACCATCATTTCCATAGTTCATACACAACAATCATATGATACAACAACTTATTTGTACGAAATTGTATATAGAAAATTTTGAATGACAACCCATAATATCTTATTTCTCAATTCCCTTAACAATAAAGATGAATTAATGCATATTGCCATCATTTTTTCCATATATTGGTATCGATATTTATAAATATTGTTGTTTTAGTTGTTGATTTATTATTTTTCAGTAAATCCAAAGATAAATTAGTTTTTTTGATGCTTATTCTTGGAATATATTATTTTTTTGAGATTTTTTAGGGCATATATAGCTAGATTTGTGAAGTTTCAACTATTGATACATAAATCTAATATTTTTGGGCCAATTTGAGGAAGATTTCTCACAAATTTGTGTTTCTCAGTATTACACATTTTTTATAGTTGTTTAGATCCATCTATTTTATTTCACTCTTAAATTGTTTCAATGGCTTAGTTGTCCAACATCATGCTAGAAGGAAACTAGAAGTTCCCTAGGAAGAACTACAATATGTGGGAGTTGTTGGAAAATTGATTAGTGCAAAATTTTTAACTTAACATTTTTATTTACTTGTGTTGTTAGGTTCTTCTTTAACTTTATTATTCTTATGTTCTTTGTCATCTAATAAAATACAAAACAATGAAGATCACACGAACAAAAGATATAGGCTCCAATCTAGGGAAAAACCCACCAAAGGGGAAAACCCACATGAACTCTTCTTATTATCATCAAAGGAGACTCCCACATAGACCATGTATACCAACTTGCATTCCATAAAAAATGTTTGCATACTTCTTCTACAACTTTGGACCTAAACCATATCTGGATGCACATGTATCTATCAAAGCAATAGAGATTGAAACCTTCAAGCTTACTCTTCTTCCTTCTCAACTCTTCTAGCCTCTTCGTACTCCTTTTTCTTGATTGCAGATCAGATAAGTTGACACTTCGAGGAGGTCAAGATACCTTCTTATATATATATCCTTTCCAAGACGCTCTTTAATCATTCTCTAGGTTGACTTGTCTTTTGGAGCCCTCTAGTCACATTTAATTACAAAATAATATTATTTCTTTGATCTAAGAGCCCAATAGGGTCTTTTACGTAATGACAATGAAAATTTGATTCATGAAAATCCTTATAGGAACATAATGGATGCCTTGACCTATTTGACTAATGACCTAAGCATGAAACCCATGCTTAATAAAATAACTTTTTTTTACAATATTTTTCTTTTTCTTCCTTTTGACAAATATAAGAATAAAAATTGATAAAAATACATAAATAATTATGAAAACTGAACCTAGTTACTTTTCCAACACCCCCTCTTACCTAGGGAGGTATTCATAATAGTTCAATTGGTACAAGGATAGTACTCATTTTGAAAAGTTCTTATAAGAAGAATATAAACAACATGTAAAATGCTAGGGATATAGATATCATCTAGGCTAAATGGCAAGGAATCAAATCATCTAGGTACGATCTGTGCTACCTTGCAAGATACCATCCCAACAAGGATCTAAGTGTCATCTAGGCTACCTTCCAAGACACCAACCTCTTGTCGTTGTGACAACAACCCTCCAAAACTTTTTCCTATGTCAATTTTGGAAGCTACATTAATTGTTGTTTCAAGACCCTTAGTATCGTTTATTTGTTATTTTTGTGTTTTCTCCTAGTGTCACATCCTCCTAATTCAATGTTTCCTAAGCATAATCACTTAAACATTAAAATCGCTTGAGTTATTTAGTCCATGGTTAGGTGAACTCATGATATTTCTTGACCTAGAAACTTTCCTTCTCACCATTCACACACTTGAAAAACACTCAAAAGCATAGAAAAAGAAAACAAAAGCAATAAAAATACTCAAAGAAGCAAAATCACACTCCAAGTTGGGGAAGGAATGCACCCAACTTGTGTGCACTCCTTTGGTCTGAAAAGGTATGCCCTATTTGAGTGAACTCCTTTGGTTTGAAAAAGTGTGCCCTCCATTAAAGCACTCCTTTGTGAAGAAGACATGCACTTTTCTTAGGTGCATGCATGAGTCATCTTGTTGCATGTGGATGCACTCCTAGAAAATACGAGCTCACTTAAACTCTCTTAACTAATCCTTTCACTCATAAATAAGTGGCATTCATGGATGAATTGATTTTGCATGTAACATTATTTAAATCCACTCAGTTAATTATTATTTTGCATAATCATTCCATTTGAGTAGGGCACACAATTGGGAATCAAGAGACTCTTCATTAAAGAGTGCTACACATAAGTTTTTCATGTTGAATATTTCCATTGCCTTTCATGATTGCATTGTCTTTCTTGCTTTTCTTGCTATCATTCCTCTGTTTTTCAGTTTTTGTGTTGGCGTTTATGCTCAATCTTCATACTGCAAGTGTTAATCTATTATCGCATGTAAAAACTCTTCACATTCTTCAACCTTTCATATTCTACAATGAATGCGATATTAGCTATATAACCTTGTAGATATTTATTTTCCTCATATTATCATCAAATCTTATTGTTTCAACGTTGTTTTGAGCTTCCAATAGCTATAGCACACTTCTAGAGCTTGAAGCTCAATCAATCTCAAAAATTGCACCCTAAATGATCAGGTTTTCCTCTTGAGAACAATTATTCACCATAAAGAATTGCACCCTCCCTTGAGCACATTAGAACATCATGAAGACATGAATAATCTTCCTTCAACCCTTTAGGGTGCACCAGTGTGCCCTCCTTGCCTTTAAGCACATTAGCACATTGTGAATGCCTAGAGGTTGGTCAACCCATTCCTTTATCCCTTCGAAGTGTGACAATGTGCCCTCCCTTTCTCCTTGAGCACATAAGTGCATTGTGAAGGCTCGAAGGTCCAACAATTCACCCCTTCAACATTCGAAGTGTGCCAGTGTGCCCTAGATGGTCTTTTTCCACTTGCTTGACTGCATGAGCGCACTACAAATCCTTGAATGACCCTATCCACCCCTTCATGCTTTGAAAGTTTTCCCTCCCAGTTTGCATGCCCATTTTCTCATGCATGCAAGTTATTTTGTGTTATCGTTCATAGTTTTTCATGTCCAATCAGATGTGATGGCTCTTTGTACATAATTTAAGAGTATTGTTGCATAAGAAGGTTGATTTTAGCTTTTGTTGTCATTATGAGTGTGTTTATCCAAATAGGTGTTCATGCTACAAGTATTCTTACTCTGTCGTCATCTGTTGGATCCATGTCATCTTGCAAGGTGGCCTCTAAAGAAATTTCAAAACCAAGTGTTGATGAACCTGTAGAAGTTAAAAATCCAACTATTTCCATGTATGTAGATACATCATGTTTTATTGATAAGGATACAAAGGCCACATGGAACAAGACATAAAACACATTCATGTAGTAAAAGTTTGTTGAGGACTTAAAATATTTGCATGCATACATCAGCATCAAGAAATCCAGGATGCATAGCATCAAATGCAAATTCTTAGTCATGCCATGTACATAAGTGATTACGTGGATCATTACACATATGGTTGAATCTCACCCTTTTCTAAGCAGTGAGAGTGGTAGTCAGTTCACCACCTATTTTGGTGAAGACATGCAGACATATTATAAGATCTTCAAGCCCAATGATTATGAAAACGACAACTTCTAAATGATATGGGAAACTCTCAACGCTAGTGATTTTATTAAATCATGGTGAAGAGAGCTTTCAAAGTTTCACCATTTCCCATCTACAATCTATATGAAAAAGATTCTCAGAGATGTATATCATTACTTGATAGCCATATATTGTCGGTTATATGGGCACAAGAAGGCTAAGCTGTTTGAAGAGAACTGAATATACACACTCAATATAGTGGTGACCAATGGTAGAGCTTTCAATTGGGTGGATATATTATCATATGATTTTTAACGTCAAGTGGGGTAGGAAAAGCATCTTTGCAGGTGAACCAGGCACTAGAATTCTACATGTCTACATTTCTCTTTGATGGAATTTGTGCATAGTATGCACTCCCGAGAATGAACTAGAGATAGAACCTTAAGGAGAAGTTCTTGATTTACTTCCACTGCAAAGTTTTATCATGATAAAGTTTCAGAGGCGTATATGAAAAACTATTTGAACACTTATTTGCGGTTATCTTTCACATGATAATCAATGAGATCAATCCTTCTTGCATGACAGATTAGGTGAAGGAGTCAAAGGAGTCACTCTGATATATCACAGACTAGTTTGCAACTCTCGAGTACATACATTGGGTGCTTTAGTTTTCATATATCCTCTCATCTTTTTCTGTGATATGTGACCAACAAGGTGGTCATGCATGAAGTATAAAATCAGTTCGACAAGGGATTATGTAACAACCCTAGTGAAAATTCCCTGTAATAAAAGTTAATAAAGGAAAAATAATAACCACAGTTGATGGGACACTTATTCCAAGCTTAATGTTGGGAAAAACATCCTAGTGTAGGTGTTCATCAATTTATTATGGCTAAGGAAATTGGAAAAGGAAATGGATAAGGCTTTGGAAAGGAAAAATTGCATTTTTGGCACATTTATTTATGAAAATAATGGAAATTAAAAGAAAAGAAAGGTGAAAGGTCATAGGTTTCATGTGAGGAGGAAATTGAAGGAAAATAATGGAAAATGAAGAAAATAGATGCCTAATTGATAAAAAGGCTTCTGAGGATTAGTTTGTAACCTTTTTTCAGTTTAGTTTTGGAGCTCTCTCATTATTCCCTCTCTCTCTCTCTCAGTCTTGGACACTTAGAGTTTTCTTGGAGCACTTTGGCATTAGATCAAGAAAGGCAAAGATGGCAAGAGGAAGAAGAGATGAAAGGAAGAGAGGATCAAGTAGCTACAACAATATTCTTTGCAAGTATCGATTTTCATGTGTATTTTCCTTGCTAGATTTGTCATGCATGGTATTGCATGTGGTTCTTTTGTTGTTAAGACATGGATTTTGCTAGGTGTGATAGTGTTTTCAACATATCCTTTCCATTTCTAGATAGCCATGGTGTGATGGGGTTATGATGTTTTGGTTGAGTTGGATTGTTGGATGGATTCAAAGCTATGTGAGGTGGATATCTAAATGATAGAGCACATTGCCTAGTGGTCCTTGAACCAGACTACATCACCCTAGTGACCCCTAAGATAGAATGTGGATTGAAATAAATCAAGGACTATCTTGCCTCAGTGGGCCTAGGAATCCTTACCAGTAAATGGAAGGATATATGGTAAATCATAGAGGTGGTTGCTTTTTATTAGACCTAGGAACCTTTGCTTGTAAATGGTGGTATATACAGTAAATCCTACAGGGTGGCATATCGATTTAGGGGTGGTTTAGGGCCTAGTGATCCCTGGATCGAACTGTGGATTACAGTAAACCCTAATAGAGTAGGAGACAGGAAAAATCGTCACAATGTAGGTGGAGAAATCCAATTACATACATTCTTGTTTGGCCTAGTGATCTATTGGAGATCATGGTAAAGCATGTTATTACATGTTCATTGTTTTGGCCTAGTGATCCGAGATGGATTATGGTAAAGCCTCATTTATATTTCCAAGGGTGAGGAGGTTTAGCCTCGGGACACCTTGGTTGGTTCTTTTGGTTTGAGTCCCACATTCATGCTTCGAATATGGCACGGGGTGAATGGATGAAGAGAGATTTGGCTCAACCATTTTATGGTCGGTTGGAAAGTTGTAGTCCCATTCCGGGTTTGGATTTTGCATCATCAATATGAGGTTATTTATCTTTATATTTCTATGAGTATTATATTGGTTTGTAGGTGGATGATATGGTTGTGTTTTCATTGGTATTTCTATTGCTATTATGTTAGTTATGTATGTGTTTTATGACAATGGCTATGTATGGCTCTCATCATGTTTTTACTTGTAAATGAGTGAACAATGTATCTATGACCTAATAGAGGATAATGTAGTAAATGATATGAGGGAACAACAGTTCTTAACAATTCTGAGATAAGTATGAGATCCCTATGATTAAATCTATTGTTTACACCTATAGATTACATATTTGTGATATGTTTGATGAAATGCATGTCATGGCTAGTAGGGATGTAGTTAAGAGTTTGTTCAAGTATTTACTTTTGCATCATTGTTTCCTTGTTATCTCTATATTTTGAAGGTGTCATTCAATTCTGGGAAGTGACCTGGGCTCTAGGCCTAAAAAAGTGGCTCAAATCCCTGGAATGATGGCACAACACTAGGAAAAATAGTCCATGTATAGTGGCATGCCTTGCCATGAGAGCATCCAAAGCCTCTTGGACACTGTCAAGTCCATATCATGGGAGTGTCAGGGGGTCAAGTGGTCTAAAACCTCAGTGGGACCAAGGGGCTAGCTACCTGAGAGGTTGGGATGGTTCCTAGGATTCTTGTAGCTAAAGTGGAAGGTCGATATGTTGTGTTTGTATTGATTCCACTTCCTTAAGGTCACATAGGAGGTTGAATCCAATCATAGTAGCCTCTCGTCACATGCTTACCCTAGTTGGTCAATTAGTTGAGTAGATGCAGGAGGAGGATGTTACAAAGTGGTATCAGAGCATGGTTCACCCCTCGGACTGGATGGGCATTGTGTTGGTCATGCATTCATGTTGCTTGTAGGTGTGATTAATCATCCTTGTGGTCTATGTGCTTGTTGCATATGCATGGTGTCATTCATGGTTGTAGTGAGGTCGCCATGTGGAAGAGGATGTTGTTGTTATGAAGTATGTCGTCACGAGTGTATGATTGTTTACATGTTGTTTACCCTACAGTCATAAAGTGGATTGAATTGACTCCATTGTAACCTATATAAGAATTATTTCTCTTTCTCACTATTTACTCAATATAAAGAATTCTTTTGCATTTTCTTGGTTTCTTTATGTGCTCGGTTTTCATAATATGGTATCAAAGCCAATTTATCCTACAAAATATGTTCTTCTCTTGATCTAGAGAATTATAAAAATTTGATTATATTAATGAGTGTGCAAGAGAGAAAATACCTAAGGACTACTACTAGCATAGAAAATTAAAGAACCAAAAGGGTTTACCAAGTTTTTTTTTTATGTCAATTTTTATTTTTATTTTCAACCACCATGTAGCATTTTCAACCATTACTTCAACCATGATTTCCATAGGTCATACACAACAATCATATGATACAACAACGTATTCATACGAATTGTATATAGAAAATTTTGAATGACAACCCATAATATCTTATTTCTCAATTCCCCTAACAACAAAGATGAATTATGCATATTGCCATCATTTTTTCCATATATTGGTACCGATATTTATAAATATTGATGTTTTGGTTGTTGATTTATTATTTTTCAGTAAATCCAAAGATAAATTAGTTGTTTTGATGCTTATTCTTGGAATATATTATTTTTTTGAGATTTTTTAGGGCATATATAGCTAGATTTGTGAAGTTTCAACTATTCATACATAAATCTAATATTTTCGGGCCAATTTGAGGAAGATTTCTCACAAATTTGTGTTTCTTAGTATTACATAGTTTTTATAGTTGTTTAGATCCATCTATTTTATTTCACTCTTAAATTGTATCAATGGCTTAGTTGTCCAACATCATGCTAGAAGGAAACTAGAAGTTCCCTAGGAAGAACTACAATATGTGGGAGTCGTTGGAAAATTGATTAGTGCAACATTTTTAACTTAACATTTTTCTTTACTTGAAATTTACTTGTGTTGTTAGGTTCTTCTTTAACATTATTATTCCTATGTTGTTTATCATCTAATAAAATCCAAAACAATGAAGATCACATGAACAAAAGATATAGGCTCCAAGCTAGGGAAAAAGCCCCCAAAGGGGAAAACCCACATGAACTCTTCTTATTATCATCAAAGGAGACTCTCACATAGACCATGTATACCAACTTGCATTCCATAAAAAAATGTTTGCACACTTCTTCTACAACTTTGGACATAAACCATATCTAGATGCACATGTATCTGTCAAAGTGTTGATGCCCCGAAAATCGTTACATCAACATCGGGGATAACCAGCCGGTCCGGACCTTAATATAGCTCCGTTTCTGTTTGGGATGGTGGCTCCAACTGGAAAAAATGGGACCAGTTCCCCAATAATGAATAAAAGGGGGTGGATTAATGATTGGTTTTCTAATAAGTGATAATAAATGGAGGACTTATTCTATCAGCGAAAACGTAAATGACTATTTTATCCCGGGAAGCATCTATTCTTAAGTGCAACGTTTAATGATCTGTGTTTGCTGATAGGCATATAGATGACACTATTCAATAAACAAAGACATTAATTTAAATGATAATTTCTTCTTTCAAATAGTTGAACGAAGTAATTGATAAAACAATATTACACTTCTCTTTTTATATTACTGATATATGTATGATTGAGAGAATAGCAAACTGTAAACATCCAATAGTGGAATATATAAAGTTTACTATTAAAACAATTCACATATTCAATAATAGCAAAAATGACAAAACAACAATTCACATAAAAGTAATAAATTCAGACATAGATAATAGTACCATATGAGCTGCAAATTATTCCCTACGCCAATCGCAATTTGAATTCCTTCTTTCGATTCAGAAATACTTTTAGATAAAGGAAATAGTGCACATTCACATCAAAGCTTCATTATCAAAATTTGGAAAGATTGGTCCAGTTTTCATAAAAGAATATGCCTGAAGTATAGTAGTGAAACTTCAGGCTTAAGCCATATACAAAAACTTACGACCCTTTCTAAATGCATGAAAGGGTCTATAAATACTAAACTAAGCTAACAAACTACAAAATTAAAATGCTACTAAATTGGTATAATCCGATCTTGAATATCTCTCCCACAGTGATCTGGTAATCGGTAGCAATGATTCATCATTCTGGCTGTTTGCCCTTTGTCCTGAGTTGGCATATTGCCAGCATTGAATCCACTTCTTGAGGGAGGCTAAGACGAGAATTGATTTGAGCAGCATAGGTGGAATCATGTATATCGGGAATGATACACCCGATTGCATCCGTTAGGCATTTGAGGGAATCTCTTTGGCTGTATGGTTTTACTAGGAACAACCAATAGGTGTCCCAAGTTAAACTTTTAATTCCCGAGATCAATATCCCATTCTTTTCTAGCTCTTGGTTACATGACTGCTCCAATGTCTTGGCTGATAATAATTTACCTGGTGTACATTGAGAAATCATGTTAGATAAATAGAGAGTATTATTGATCAAGTCAATTAAATTGTTCGTAGATAACTTGCATCTAGAAACCGCTCTCTCTGCTTTCATTAATTGGGACTGCCACTCCATGAATAGGATTTCTTTATGGGATTCTAAAATTTTGGGCAAGTTTGCTGCCTGTCCCTCATTAGAGTCCTGCCAAGTAAGAAAATCTGTCAAAGTGTCGTCGGCTTGCTCTAAATCCTGCCTGACATCAACTGATTTGTCTATTATAGATGTTGTTATGTCGCACAGAGGTTCAACTTGAGCAATTTCATGACACAACAATCTTCTTTGTGTTATTAATGCCTTGTTAATCTGCATTGCCTCTGCTCTGAACTTGGCAGGCTAGGGAAGACTCTTGAACCTCTCTACTTGAGCTGATAATTGAGCAATTTGCTTATCTTTTTGTGTTTTCCATCTCTTCATTCATTACCTTCAACTTTGATAGTGCCTCTGATAATTCTTTCTGTCTCTGAATCGCTCCCGAATCGATCCTCTTTTTCTCTTCATGCAACTGTTTGTTGAGCTGGTTATTTAACTGTTGCTGTTGTAGTTGTTCTGACTTCTGTTGTTCCTCCGATAGCTGTGCTTGCAGTGAAGTGATCACTTGATCCTTTTCTTTCAACAAATTGCTTACCTTCGATGCCTTATCCATGGTGGTTGCCGAATAGGCACCAGCATATTGAGATACGTTTATCAGGTCATTGGAGGGGTCAAATTCTTCCCTCCATACCACATTAGTTGTTATCATTTGTTCAGGGAACAGAGAAGGTTGATCAATCCTTCTCCTTTTCCACTGTCACTTTATTACAACCCTGTGTTTTGGGCTATAAAAAACATCCAGTGGAAGAATGTCCTCCACCTGCAAAATAATTTTATCAGAAGGATTCTTGGGAATTATTTCCACTACTGTAGTTGGGGGTAGACCGCTGGTTCCTTTGCTTGGAACCTCCTTTGATGTTGTATCTTGTGTATCAGCCGCTTTGGATGTATCAGCATCCATTGAGCTCTCAAGATTTCTTATAATTGTATTAAATTGTTGCCATTCCTCGAGCAATCTTGGGCCCATTTGAGTATCAACACTCACCTCCTTGCTGCTCTGCTCCTACTGCTTTTTCTACTCCTCCTCCCGTATTCTCTCTTGTTCTTTGTTTTTTGCTTCCTCTCTGTCTTTTCTCTGTGATTTCTCTTGTTCTTTCCTCTTTTCCTCTTCTTGTTCTAGCCTCCGGAGTTCCTCCTGCTCTCTTCTTTAGACTTCTTCATAGATTTTGGATGTAGCAGGAGGTTTGTTGGTAAGCTGATGCTCAGGCTCGCTTGATTGTATCATCAAGGCAGTAGCTAACAAATATAGAGGCCGAGTTTGCAACCTCTGCTCTCTAAGTTTATTAAATTCTACTAACCCATCATCATGGTATCTCATTCTAGCTAGCTGTTGCACTAGGAATATTAACTCGGCTGAGGAGAACAGGTCATCAAACTCATCTTCCTTATGTTCAAATTTAGTGAGTTTGGCCTGGTCTAGGGCATTATAGATGAATTTCTTCAGGTCGAAACATCTATTAGGCAGAGTGGCAAGACTTAGGATGTTAATTTTTTCTGCCTCTTTCTTTGCATGTTTATAATCATGCAGAGTATAGATGCCACATCTTAGAGGAAAAGGAGGCCAAACTTGCTTCTTTGAATTTCTGAGAGTTTTTGTGGCTGATGCAGTTGTAAGCTGATATGCTATTTCGCGAGCTAATAGCTTGTCTGGTATGTACAAGGGGAGGACATGAGGCCTGGCCTGACTGCCAAAAACTCTTACATAAGTGAATTTTTCTTCTTCAAACCAGGTTCCTAAGGCTGTCAAGTCAATCTTTGCCTGAGAGGAGATCTTAGGGGCAGGTTTATCAAAAATTGCATAGTAAATAGGTAGCATGAATCCATTGCAGACTTGGTATAAATGATG
Source organism: Pinus taeda (assembly GCA_000404065.3). Lineage (NCBI taxonomy): Eukaryota > Viridiplantae > Streptophyta > Pinopsida > Pinales > Pinaceae > Pinus > Pinus taeda. The sequence continues at coordinate 645,354 of APFE030624183.1, forward strand.
TTTATAATGAGCTTTCCATAATTTCTGGTGGTAGATATGAATAGGCATAGGGTCCTGTGGAGTCCATCTCCACCCTAACATAGGAAACTCGGTATTAAAATAGAGGGTATCCAAAATATAGGCACTAAAGTAAAATGGAGGGATGAATCTATCAGTAACATGGGATTTGTTTCTGAATACAAGAATAGCTGTAGCCAACTTATCCGATAATATAGTCCCCCAATCCATGATTTCACTATTACATGCTGCTTCCATCAAAGGTACCATCTCTATGGAAAATTTTGAAGAATCATGCAATCCCCACAATCAACACATCATGGCTCCAACATAACAATAAGGAGAGCATAAGGAGTCAACAGAGTACTTACCCGAAGACTCATGTTTGTGTTTTGCCGGGTTCTATCTCCATTCTTGTATAGGCTCCAACTCAGTTTCATTCTCATCTCAAAACTTCTCCAGAAATTCTTTATTATACTTCTTCTCTGGCTCGGGAAAATGGTACTTTTGTCTGAAATCATTGGGCTGAAATGAACCGAATACTCTCCCATCAATAATGCAGAATGTTCTGTTTGTAATTGGAATTTCTTCAATTGCCCATCTCACCACATCCATATACGGAAGAATTTTCTCTCGGGCCGCTATCTTGTGTAGGTAGGAATCAGCCAAATCTTTTAAAGTAGCTTCAGATTTCCAGCTTGAACCTAGTGTAGCTCGTACCGATGTTTGCTGAGGTTCCTCAGCTTCAACCAGGTTGTAAATATTTTGCCAAGTAGTGCTACCAAGGCCGAGACATGTGGTATCTGAGATTAATCCCTTTTTTCTTGGTCCTGGATTGGTGGCATGTTTCCCTATTACCATAGAAGCTGAAGTCGTTCCAGACTTATTAGATTTCTTCCCCATTTGGTCTAGAATCATTACTGCGGAAAAACTCTGCACAAGAGAAAAATGAACGTAATGCGGAGAATAGATGGCAAAAACCAAGTATGGAGGAATTGTGTCAATCAATGAATAATGGAAGATTTATCATAAGGCTCCCACGAATACAATCTCTGAAGGGATTTAGGCATAACTGCTCATTAATTGGCCGTTAAAACCTGTCAATCATTTAAATGCTCATTATAATCTTTACTTGCCGAATAATCGTTTAAGCGTGGATTTGATTTTTTTGCAGTTGGACACAAGCGAATCACTATCAGGAAGAGAAAAGGTTTTCAATGATAATTAATATAATATAGTGAAATCATATCAATCCTTTTCGAAAGTTGCATTTGGGTTCATCGCAATTGGCGATCGGAGGAAGCCTTGGGCAATCTTATTTAAGTTTTTATGGAATCCCCGATTGCTGATAGCGATATTGCTTGACTCGCATCTGGAGTTTTAAGGAGGAGAGTTCGTTATATTCATATCGCATTCACCGATTTCCGATTGCGATATCGTATCAGAGAAAAGGGGAGGGGCCTTTTATTATTTGTTTTCCCGATAACCGTTGGCTACTCACTCTTATCGCATCGGGGAGAATCAATGGGTCATGGTTATGCATCCTTTGTTGTTTCGATATGCGATCTTGAGATCGCTTTATCGTAACAATAAAGAATTATTCGTTTTATTTTTAAGACTGATTATTTCAAAAAGGTTTTAAAATGTTTTGCTTGTTTCCGAACCTTTAGAAGAGTGATGGATTAATACCAATTTAATCTAAAAGGGACCCATTTCATATTATAATTTTCTAAAGTAAGATTTTATGAAATGGGGGGTTGTTGTATAGCACAACAATTGGCGATTCGCTGGAAGAAACAGTTATCTCTGAAAATGTTATTGGAATATTTGAACTTTCTTTACATAGATATATTATCAAAAAGGAAATTTCTAAAATAAATAAGTATACACACATTCTGAATATAATAAAGGCATGTTTTTGCTAATTCTTTCTCTTGTTAAAACTAAATACATTCTAAGTTTTAAATTGGCCTTTATTGGTTGATAATGATAAAACAAAACACCTTTCCAACTTAGCCTTTTTAATTGACTCCTTTGTCACCAGTAGAGCCTCTACTGCCAGCAAACGTTCATAGTTTTGACAGGGATACCTTTCAACCATTTGATTTTTCATGACCCCTCCCATCTTAGAGTATGATTAAAAGAATGAATTCAAAACATGTTTTCATATTTTGTATTTCTTTTCTTTTCCATTTTTTGTAAGATAAAAAGCCATTGTCCTGGTTTGGTTGCCAGCTGATTTGACAATGCCATTCACTGGTTGTAATCTAATCGAACAAGCTGGCTCGTGATGAGACCCCTTGTCTTATGCTTATAAGCCATTACCCTGTTTTGGTATGCAGTGTTGGCAATGTCGGTTAGACTATTTCCCAATGATCATGGTAAGCAGGCTTGTCATAAGACCCCTTATCTTTATATAAGATATTTTAGAATTACACTTTGAGTAACCATAAACTTGGATGAATGGGATGGACAATTTTCTCCTTAAGAGAAAATGGATGAAAAGGTAAGAGTTGAGGATGCTAAGATTGAATCAGTCTCTTTTTTGATATTGGTAACCCTTTTGTGGCTAGTTTGAAAACATTAAAATGATTTACAGTATTTCTAAATCTTGAGAGGATTTTCACAAAAATAAATTGGGGTTTTCATAATGTTAATATACCTAATTTCCTAGAAATTGTCCCTTTTGTTTAAGATTTCTATTTTACAAAAGTAAATATTAAAAGTACTTCTTCCGAGCAACATTTCAATATAGCAAATGCCAATAGAAGCTATTTTACAACTTTATTTCCTAATGGTCCTAAAAATTGCAAATCCTACTGAATTTAAAAGAGAAGGGGTTACCTCCTTAATTGAAGAATTTCTTTAAGATGAGGCCATTAACAGGAAGAGAGTCCCTCTTTCCTGATAGATGTTGTAATATGAATGTCGAATGGCCTACCTTCTCACTGATCTGAAATGGTCCAAGCCACATCTTTTGGAATTTGGTCTGTTTACCTTTATCCTCATGTGCTTTGTCCCAATTTTAGAACTAGATCACCAACCTGCAGCTGTTTAGAACTAGACGAAGCTGAATCAAATGATGACTTGATTATCTGCTGATGCTTATCATGAGTAATTTTGGCTTTCTCTCTCTCTTCTTCTAATTTTAAAATTTGATCATGTCTGAGTTGGATAGAAGAAGAGGGTCTTTCTTCAATAAACTGAACTAGGGCTAGAGAAGGAAGCGCTAGATTGGTCGGTAGTACTACTTCTTTCCCATATACAAGGTTGAATGGAGAAGTACCTATAAAGGCCTTCTGTGTTATTCTATCAGCCCATAGTGCGAATATTAAAGATTTGTGCCAGTTTTTATGATTTTGTTCGAAAGTTCGCTTAATGATTTTGAGTAGATTTTTATTGGTAGATTCTGCTAGACCATTGCCCTAGGGATAGTAATTTGTAGAATATTTCAATTTAAATCCTCTTTTGATAGCAAACTCAAACATGGCGTTTCTAGAGAAATAAGATGCATTATCAAAAACAAGAGAATTTGGGACACCAAACCTGGTAATGATGAACTGGTCTATGAATTCTATAATTCCTGCAGAGTTTGTTGCCTTTAATGGAATTGCTTCAACCCACTTAGTAAAGTAATCAGTAGCAGTAAGGATATACTTATGTTGTTTGGAGGATTGTGGAGTTATCTCCCCAATGATGTCTAATCCCCATTGCTCAAAAGGTTGATTGATATTAACTGGTTGCAAAGGAAAAGTTGGTTTCCTTTGTCTTCCACTGGAGACTTGACAATTTCGACATTTCCTTACATACTCATGGGTATCTCTGAATAAGGTGGGCCAGTAATATCCAGCATGGATGATTTTATGATCTATTGTGTCAGCTCCAAAATGTCCTCTAGCTGGTCCATCGTGTAGCTCCTACAAAACCTTTTGTGCTTCAGGTTTCTCCAGGCATCTTAATAAAACTAAATCATAGTTTTTCCCAAAAAGCACATCATCAATGATAACGAAGTTTTTTGACTTTAATCTAATCGCCCGTTTGTTTTTATAAGAAAGATTAGGAGGTGCATGCCCATTTTTCAAATAAAAGATTAAACCTGCATATTGAGATTCAGAATTGGTAATACTTATCTGGTTGATTTCTTCAATATGATCTGTATCACCTGATTCCAGAATGTTGGATGCTCCTACTAATAACCTGCAAAAACCTTGGCCTCTAACAATCTTTGCTGGCTTGATTTCCAAGTCATATTCTTGAAGTGTTGTAACCCAATTTGCCCTTTTTTCACCTAATTCTCTTTGGATCAGTAATTGCCTTACTGCAGAAAAAGGAACTATTACTTTTGTATGGGCTTTTAGAAGGAAGGGTCGGTAGTGTTTAATGGCTTTATACACAACAAAGGCTTGTTTTTCAACTTCGGAGTAATTTAGTTCTGCATCCTGAAAATTTGAACTAAATAATGAAATCGGTGCTTCCAAGTCGTGATCATTGATCTGAGTAAGTACTGCTGCATAAGATGAATCAGACGCGATAGTGTACAATGTGAAATGATTAGAAAAATTAGGAGTGTTTAAAGCTGGGGCATTGATTATTGATTGTTTGATTAAATTAAATGCTTCTTTTTCCACAGACCCCCATCTAAACACTGAATTTTTCTTAATCATGGTTTGTAATGGTAAAATGATATGAGAAAAATCGGGAACAAATATTTTGACAAAGTTGATCTAACCTAAAAATGACTGCATGGATTTTTTGTTATGAGGAAATGGGATTTCATAAATTTCTTTAATCTTGTCGGGATCAATATAAATACCATCTTTGGAAACGATAAAGCCCAAGAGCTTTCCTTGATTTAGAGCAAAGAAGGATTTTTTGGGATTAAGTGAAATACCATATCTTCTACAGCGCTCAAAGATTTGATTCAAATCATGTAAATGGTTGGATCTATTTTTAGAAAATACAGTAATATCATCTAAATAAACGACTATTGTTTTGTTGATAAATATTTTGAAGGCTATATCCATTGCTCTTTGGAATGTAGCTCCTGCGTTAATAAGTCCAAAAGGCATTTTCTTATAGGCGTAAGTTCCCCATTTTGTTCTGAAAGTAGTTTTGAGTCTGTCATCAGAATGGACCAGAATTTGGTTGTATCCTGAAAAACCGTCTAGAAAGGACATTAGTTCAGAACCTGCTACTGAATGGAGTATTTGCTCCATGGTAGGTAATGGGAAATTATCTTTCTGACTTGCCTTATTCAGATTTCTGAAATCTATACAAATCCTGATGTCACCATTTTTCTTCCTAAGAGGCACCATGTTGGAGACCTAGTTTGAGTGCCGAACAGGAAAAATAATCTTTGCTTTTAAGAGTTTATTGAGTTTTGATTTTATCTGACTCTCTAAGTTTGGATGTATTTTCCTCAATTTTTGTTGAACCGGTTTTTGTTCAGGTAGCATTGGAATGGTATGTTGTATGATTGATGTATCATATGTTTTTAAATCATCATACTTCCAAGCGAAGACATGTTTATTTTTCCCTAATAATCTAATAAATGTTGTTCTTTCCTGTTCAGAAAGTCCTAATCCTAAATTGATATTTTGAGGGTTTTGCTTAGTACCAAGATTTATCAATTCAAAGATTAAGGTAGAGCTTTGGAGTTTTGAATTGGTTACCTGTTTGAACTTGTCTTTAATGTCGTAGAGATCTTCAAGTTTAACCACAGGTCTTGGTATTGATTTTTCCTCATGCTTTTCTTTCATCTGAAGATCATGATCACTTTCATCAATGATCTGATCGTTGTAGGATTTTTCGGAAGTTAAGAAATGTAGAATGTCTTCATCGTGGTTGAACACTCGCCAATTGGTGATATTGTCAGGAATTAATGGCCTAAAGATCAACTCTACTGAAAATCTATCAGGGCTATAATCTTCAGAAGGCAGGAGTTTAGAAGCAACATTGGCCAACAGGTCAGCTACTGCATTCTGGGATCTAGGAATAGGTGAAATATTGAATGCTAAGAAATGAGATAAAAGTTCCTGGACTAAAGACAGATAGTGTTTGAGGTGATTAGAGAGACAATGCATTGTATTTCAAACTTGTTTTATGACAATCTCTGAATCGCCAAACACTTTTAAATATTGAACTTTCAGGCCGATAGCTTTGTATAATCCTTGCACCAAGGCCTCATATTCATCTGTATTATTCATGCATTCAAATTCTAATCTACAAGAAAGCATTGTTTTTTCTCCCTCAGGGCTGACTATAATACACCCTACTCCTGATCCTTCACTAGATTTTGAACCGTCAAAATATAAAGACCAAAATAAAGAATTATCAACATTTTTATTTACAGAATTCTCAGTAACATTAACAAATCTTGATCTGTCAGTTTGTGAAAAATTTTCGATTTGTGATCTGAAATTGTTTACCAAGAAAGGAGATGGTTGGGCAATATAATTGCCAAAGAATGATTCAGAAGAATAGTTTCCCAAAATGTTATTGTTAAATGCAATTGGTTGATTCTCCTGTTCGAACTCTGTGACAGTATGGGTCATGTGTTTCTCCCGATTGATTTTTATTTGATTTGGCTTTCCCTTATAGGGCAGCCACATATGAGACCAATCCGTAGAAATATACCCATGGAGCTTTTCAGACCAATCCCTGCTCAAGATTAAACCATAAAACTTAGGTATATAAACGATTAAGATATCAATTCTTTGAACCAGTCGTGGATCAGCCGATAAACTGATAGTAACAAAGTTTATTTCCCCTAAGACCTGGACTTTGGTTCTATCTAACTGCACAATGTGAATTGAGGACTTTTGGGGTTCTATGTTTAGTTTTGAACAAACTGAAGATGGCATTATATTGGATGATGCCCCAGAGTCAATCAAGCAGTTATGTAGATTTCGATTGTAGATTTCATACGTTAATAGGAAAGGAGGGGTATGGGAATTTGATCTGTCTCCAATTAGAATCATATCAGTAGCCTCAACTCTACTAGAAGGTGGTTGTCCTGAATCACTTGCAGCTTTAGTACTGGGAAGAGGCGAAGAAGGAACTACATTAAGTTCTTTGAGAAGCAATTTTTGTTGATGTTTTAATTTGCTGAGTTCAAACATGGTGATGTTTGCCTTAGTCTTTTTCGTATCATCAACAATATTGTAATCCATTGAATCTGATACTACCAACGTCTTAGATGATGAAGGTATATTGGAGGATGATGGTTGATTTTGAGGTATTGTTGTAGCTGGCTTCCTTGTGGGTACCTTTTCCTTTGTAGTATTGGTACCTGCACTCCTTTTCTTTGAACTCGCCTGGACAGGTTCAGGGGCACTTTTGCTCCTGGTAGTCATAGGAAAGGCTTCTTGTTCAGTTTTGGTATAGGAGTTAGGTAATATGAAGTCCCACATTCCATGGCATTCAACGACTTCCTCTTCTTCGAATTCATCGGATGGTGCAATTGTTTCTTATTCTTCTTCTTCCTCAGGGTTTGAATCTGCATTGGATATAACATTTGGAGATTTTGACTCAGGTTTCTTAAAATTCCTACAAGGTTTCTTTGTTGAGGTTTCTGCTACTTGCTTTTTAATTTCAACCATTTCATTTGACATTGTTTTGAGGACCTTTTGAAGGCCCTCCATATCGTATGGATCTTTGGTGATTTTCTTCTTTGAACCATCCTTGAAAGACACTTTTTTGGATTTCCTGTCCTCGAGAGCAGCTTTCTTTTCCAAAGCGATTATACGTTTTTCGACAGCGAGGGCTTCTTTCATGTTTTCGGCTAATGTAGGTTTTCGAGCCCTATCTACAAAAATGGCTATATTTGAAGGTAAGGCTGTAATGTACCACTCGCTTCTAATTTGTTCACTTGGCTTGGAATCGGTAGGGATTTTATTCAAGAGTTTGTTAAATCGGGAGTTAAACTCCTTAATTGTTTCTCTTGACTCAATCCTTAGATTCGAAAGGTAATTAATGAGTGTGGCCAAGGATCTATCATCGCCGTATTTGTTAAGAAACTGTTCCTGAAAGGTATTCCAACTGGTAATGGATCCAGAGGGCAAGGAAAAATACCAAGACCCAGCTGATCCTTGTAATGTGTAGGGGAAAAGTCTAACTACAATATCTTCTTTTGTTATTCCCTTCAGATTAACTGACAACATGAAATTATTTATGTGTTCCTCAGCTAATGTTCTAGCATCTGGATTAAACTTTGGTAACCATTTCTCAGGATAATCAGGTAACGGATGTAAAGGTGCAGGCATAGTCACTGCACCAAGACTTCTCCATGGGTTCTGAGCCATCTTGGGAGTACCAACGATTGCCTGTGGTGTTCCAGATGTTTGGGGAGGAGGTGGAAATGAAGACTGAAAATATTGTGATGTTGAAGGTGAAGACCCCTGGTGAACAATAATATGTAATGGTGAAGTGGGTGTTTGACTTCGCACTGGAGATGATGAGATGGAAGATGATGGATAAAAAGTCTCACTACCAAAACCTTCAGTGTTCTTTTTAATCCTTTTCCTTTGGGGTAAAGGAAACTCGCATGGTTCAATGCCAAGTTTTTTGTTTTGAAGTCTGGTGAGATGATGAGGTAGGCGGAATTGCGAAGTCTCACTGCCTTGAGATACTTTAGATCTCTGAGGTGAAATGGAGAAGCCTTGAAGTTTCTGGATGATAGACTGAACTTCAGGGGACTCCGGACTTAAATGTTCTGAAGTATGATGGGGTTGAGCAGTGGTAGTTGATCCTTCTTCTTCTCGTGTGGACACTGGTATTTCAGAGTGCAAATGAGAGGTCCGTGGAGAGGTGGAGGGTGATTTACTCTGTGAATGGTATGTAGGTTTTGATTTACTCACCATTCATAGAGGATGGCCCTCCTTCTAGCGCCAGAAATGTTGATGCCCCGAAAATCATTACATCAACATCGGGGATAACCACCCAGTCTGGACCTTCATACAACTCCTTTTCCGTTTGGGATGGTGGCTCCGACTGGATATAATGGGACCATTTTCCCAGTAATGAATAAAAGGGGGTGGATGAATGATTGGTTTTCTAATAAGTGATAATAAATGGAGGACTTATTCTATGAGATAAAATGTAAATGACTATTTTATCCCGGGAAGTTTCTATTCTTAAGTGCAACGTTTAATGATTTGTGTTTGCTGATAGGCATATAGATGACACTATTCAATAAAAAAGACATTCATTTAAATGATAATTGCTTCGTTCAAATAGTTGAACGAAGTAATTGATAAAACAATATTACAATTCTCTTTTTATATTACTGATATATGCATGATTGAGAGAATAGCAAACTGTAAACATCCAATAGTGGAAAGTATAAAGCTTACTATTAAAACACATTCACATATTCAATAATAGAAAAAATGACCAAACAACAATTCACATAAAAGGAATAAATTCAGACATAGATAATAGCACCATATGAGCTGCGAATTATTCCCTACGCCAATCGCAATTTGAATTCCTTCTTCCGATTTAGAAATACTTTTAGATAAAGGAAATAGTGCACATTCAAATCAAAGCTTCGTTATCAAAATTTGGAAAGATTGGTCCAGTTTTCATAAAAGAATATGCCTGAAGTACAGTAGTGAAACTTCAGGCTTAAGTCATATACAAAAACTTACGACCCTTTCTAAATACATGAAAGGGTCTATAAATACTAAACTAAGCTAACAAACTACAAAATTAAAATGCTACTAAATTGGTATAATCCGATCTTGAATATCTCTCCCACAGTGATCTGGTAATCGACACCAATGATTCATCATTCTGTCTGTTTGCCCTTTGTCCTGAGTTGGCATATTGCCAGCATTGGCTCCACTTCTTGAGGGTGGCGAAGACGAGTATTGATTTGAGCAGCATAGGTGGCATCATGTATATCGGGAATGATACACCCGATTGCATCCATTAGGCATTTGAGGGCGGCTCTCTAGCTGTATGGTTTTACTAGGAACAACCAATAGGTGTCCCAAGTTAAACTTTTAATTCCTGAGACCAATTTCCCATTCTTTTCTAGCTCTTAGTTACATGACTGCTCCAATGTCTTGGCTGATAATAATTTACCTAGTGTACATTGAGAAATCATGTTAGATAAATAGAGAGTATTATTGATCAAGTCAATTAAATTGTTCATGGATAACTTGCATCTAGAAACCACTCTCTCTGCTTTCATTAATTGGGACTGCCACTCCATGAATAGGATTTCTTTATGGGATTCTAAAATTTTGGGCAAGTTTGTTGCCTATCCCTCATTAGAGGTATGCCAAGTAAGAAAATTTGTCAAAGTGTCGTCGGCTTGCTCTAAATCCTACCTGGCATCAACTGATTTGTCTATTATAGATGTTGTTATGTCGCACAGAGGTTCAACTTGAGCAATTTCATGACACAACAATCTTATTTGTGTTATTAATGCCTTGTTAATCTGCATTGCCTCTGCTCTGAACTCGACGGGCTGGGGAAGACTCTTGAACCTCTCTACTTGAACTGATAATTGAGCAATTTTCTCATCTTTTGACTTTGCCATCTGTTCATTCATCGCCTTCAACTTTGATAATGCCTCTGATAATTCTTTCTGTCTCTGAATCACTCCCGAATCGATCTTGTGTTTCTCTTCATGCAATTGTTTGTTGAGCTGGTTATTTAACTATTGCTATTGTAGTTGTTCTGACTTCCATTGTTCCTCCGATAGCTATGCTTGCAGTGAAGCGATCACTTGATCCTTTTATTTCAACAAATTTCTTACCTCTGATGCCTTAGCCATGGTGGCTGCCGAATAGGCACCAGCATATTGAGATAACTTTGGCAGGTCATCGGAGGGGTCGAATTCTTCCCTCCATACCACATTGGATGTTATCGTTTGTTCAGGGAATAGAGAAGGTTGATCAATCCTTCTCATTTTCTGTTGTCGCTTTATTACAGCCCTATGTTTTGGGATATAGAAAACATACAGTGGAGGAATGTACTCCACCTGCAAAATAATTTGATCGGGAGGATTCTTGGGAATTATTTCCACTACTGTAGTTGGGGGTAGACCACTGGTTCCTTTGCTTGGAACCTCCTTTGATGTTGTATCTTGTGTATCGGCCACTTTGGATGTATTAGCATCCATTGAGCTCTCAAGATTGCTTATAATTGTATTAAATTGTTGCCATTCCTCGAGCAATCTTGGGTCCATTTGAGTATCGACACTCACCTCCTTGCTGCTCTGCTCCTGCTACTTTTTCTGCTCCTCCTCCCATATTCTCTCATGTTCTTTCTTTTCTGCTTCCTCTCTGTCTTTCCTCTATGATTCCTCTTGTTCTTTCCTCTTTGCCTCTTCTTGTTCTAGCCTCCGGAGTTCCTCCTGCTCTCTTCTTTGGACTTCTTCATAGATTTCGGATGTAGCAGGAGGTTCGTTGGTAAGTTGCTGCTCAGGCTCACTTGATTGAATCATCGGGGCAGTAGCTAACAAATCTAGAGGCAGAGTTTGCAACCTCTGCTCTCTAAGTTTATTAAATTCTACTAACCCGTCATCATGGTATCTCATTCTAGCTGGCTGTTGCACCTGGAATATTGACTCGGTTGAGGAGAATAGGTCATCAAACTCATCTTCCTTATGTTCAAATTTAGTGAGTTTGGCCTGGTCTAGGGAATTATAGATGACTTTCTTCGAGTCGAAACGTCTATTAGGCAGAGTGGCAAGAGTTAAGATGTTAATTTTTTCTGCCTCTTTCTTTGCATGTTTATAATCATGCAGAGTATAGATGCCACATCTTAGAGGAAAAGGAGGCCAAACTTGCTTCTTTGAATTTCTGAGAGTTTTTGTGGCTGATGCAATTGTAAGCTGATATGCTATTTCGCGAGCTAATAACTTGTCTGGTATGTACAAGGGGAGGACATGAGGCCTGGCCTGACTGCCAAAAACTCTTACGTAAGTGAATTTTTCTTCTCCAAACCAGGTTCCTAAGGCTGTCAAGTCAATATCCGCCTGAGAGGATATCTTAGGGGCAGGTTTATCAAAAATTGCATAGTAAATAGGTAGCATGAATCCATTGCAGACTTGGTATAAATGATGTTTATAATGAGCTTTCCATAATTTCTGGTGGTAGATATGAATAGGCATAGGGTCCTGTGGAGTCTATCTCCACCCTAACACAGGAAACTCGGAATTAAAATAGAGGGTATCCAAAATATAGGCACTAAAATAAAATGGAGGGATGAACCTATCAGTAACACGGGATTTGTTTCTGAATTCAAGAATAGTTGTAGCCAACTTATCTGATAATATAGTCCCCAATCCATGATTTCACTATTACATTCTGCTTCCATCAAAGTTACCATCTCTATGGAAAATTTTGAAGAGTCATGCAATCCCCACAATCGACACATCATGACTCCAGCATAACAATAAGGAGAGCATAAGGAGTCGACGGAGTACTTACCCGAAGACTCATGTTTGTGTTTCGCCGGGTTCTGTCTCCATTCTCGTAGGCCACGACTCAGTTTCATTCTCATCTTGAAACTTCTCCAGAAATGCTTTATTATACTTCTTCTCTGGCTCGAGAAAATGGTACATTTGTCTGAAATCATTGGGCTGAAATGAACCGAATACTCTCCCATCAACAATGCAGAATGTTATGTCTGTAATTGGAATTTCCTCAATTGCCCATCTCACCACATCCGTATACGAAGAATTTGCTCTCGAGCCGCTATCCTATGTAGGCAGGAATCAGCCAAATCTTTTAAAGTAGCATCAGATTTCCAGCTTGAACCTACCATAGCTCGTACCGATGTTTGTTGAGGTTCCTCGGCTTCAACCAGGTTGTAAATATTTTGCCAAGTAGTGATGCCAAGGCTGAGACATGTGGTATCTGAGATTAATCCCTTTTTGATTGGTCCCGGATCGGTGGCATGTTGTCCTATTACCATAGAAGCTGAAGTCGTTCCAGACTTCTTAGATTTCTTCCCCATTTGGTTTGGAATCGTTACCGCGGAAAAACTTTGCACAAGAGAAAAATGAACGTAATGCGGAGAATAGATGGCGAAAACCAAGTATGGAGGAATTGTGTCAATCAATGAATAATGGAAGATTTATCATAAGGCTCCTGCGGATACAATCTCTAAAGGGATTTAGGCATAAATGCTCATTAACTGGCTGTTAAAACCTGTCAATCATTTAAATGCTCATTATATCCTTTACTTGCCGAATAATTGTTTAAGTGTGGATTTGATTTTTTGGTGGTTGGACGCAAGCGAATCACTATCGGGAAGAGAAAAGGCTTTCAATGATAATTAATATAATATAGCGAAATCATATCAATCCTTTTCGAAAGTCGCATTTGGGTTCATTGCAATCGGCGATTGGAGGAAGCCTTGGGCAATCTTATTTAAGTTTTTATGGAATCCCCGATCGCCGATAGCGATATTGCTTGACTCGCATCGGGAGTTTTAAGGAGGAGAGTTCGTTATATTCATATCGCATTCCCCGATTGCCGATTGCGATATCGTGTCGGAGCAAAGGGTAGGGGCCTTTTATTATTTGTTTTCCCGACAACCGTTGGCTACTCGCTCTTATCGCATCAGGAAGAATCAATGGGTCATGGTTATGCATCCTTTTTTGTTGTGATATGCGATCTTGCGATCGCTTTATCGCAACAATAAAGAATTATTCGTTTTATTTTTAAGACCAATTATCTCAAAAAGGTTTTTAAATGTTTTGTTTGTTTCCGAACCTTTAGAAGAGTGATGGAGTAATACCAATTTAATCTAAAAGGGACCCATTTCATATTATAATTTTCTAAAGTAAGATTTTATGAAATGGGGGGTTGTTGTATAGCACAACACAAAGCAATAGAGATTGAAACCTTCAAGCTTACTCTTCTTCCTTCTCAACTCTTCTAGCCTCTTTGTACTCCTTTTTCTTGACTGCAGATCAGATAAGTTGATACTTCGAGGAGGTCAAGATACCTTCTTATATATATCCTTTCCAAGATGCTCTTTAATCATTCTCTTGGCAGACTTGTCTTTTGGAGCCCTCTAGTCACATTTAATTTCAAAATAATATTGTTTCTTTGATCTAAGAGCCCAATAGGGTCTTTTACGTAATGACAATGACAATTTGATTCATGAAAATACTTATAGGCACATAATGGATGCCTTGACCTATTTGACTAATGACCCAAGCATGAAGCCCATGCTTAATAAAATAACTTTTTTTTACAATATTTTTCTTTTTCTTCCTTTTGACAAATATAATAATAAAAATTGATAAAAAGACATAAATAATTATGAAAACTGAACCTAGTTACTTTTCCAACACCCCCTCTTAACTAGGGAGATATTCATAATATTTCAATTGGTATAAGGATAGTACTCATTTTGAAAAGTTCTTATAAGAAGAATATAAACGACATGTAAAATGATAGGGATATAGATACCATCTAGGCTAAATGACAAGGAATCAAATCATCTAGGTACCATCTATGCTACCTTGCAACATACCATCCCAACAAGGATCTAGGTGTCATCTAGGGTACCTTCCAAGACACCAACCTCTTGCTATTGTGACAACGACCCTCCAAAACTTTTTCCTATGTCAATTTTGGAACCTACATTAATTGGTGTTTCAAGACCCTTAGTTTCGTCATGTTGTTTTATTTGTTATTTTTGTGTTTTCTCCTAGTGTCACATCCTCCTAATTCAATGTTTCCTAAGCATCATCACTTAACCATTAAAATCTCTTGAGTTAGTTAGTCCATGGTTAGGTGAACTCGTGATATTTCTTGACTTAGAGACTTTCCTTCTCACCATGCATACACATGAAAAACACTCAAAAGCATAGAAAAAGAAAACAAAAGCAATAAAAACACTCAAAGAAGCAAAATCACACTCCAAGTTGGTGAAGGAATGCACCCAACTTGTGTGAACTCCTTTGGTCTGAAAAGGTATTCCCTCTTTGAGTGAACTCCTTTGGTTTGAAAAATTGTGCCCTCCATGAGTGCACTCCTTTGTGAAGAAGACATGAGCTTTTCTTAGGTGCATGCATGAGTCATCTTGTTGCATGTGGGTGCACTCCTAGAAAATACGAGCTCACTTAAACTCTCTTAACTAATCCTTTCACTCATCAATAAGTGGAATTCATGGATGAATCAATTTTGCATGTAACATTATTTAAATCCACTCAGTTAATTATTATTTTGCATAATCATTCCATCTGAGTAGGGCGCATAGTTGGGAATCAAGAGACTCTTCATTAAAGAGTGCTACACATAAGTTTTTCATGTTGAAATTTTCATTGCCTTTCATGATTTCATTGTCTTTCTTGCTTTTCTTGCTATCATTCCTCTGTTTTTCAGTTTTTGTGTTGGTGTTTATGCTCAATCTTCATGCTACAAGTGTTAATCTATTATCGCATGCAGAAACTCTTCACATTCTTCAACCTTTCATATTCCGCCATGAATGCGATATTAGCTATATAACCTTGCAGATATTTATTTTACTCATATTATCATCAAATCCTATTGTTTCAACATTGTTTTGAGCTTCCAATAGCTAGAGCACACTTCTGGAGCTTGAAGCTCAATCAATCTCAAAAATTGCACCCTAAATGATCATGTTTTCCTCTTGAGAACAATTCTTCACCATAAAGAATTACACCCTCCGTTGAGCACATGAGAACATCACGAAGACATGAATAATCTTCCTTCAACCCTTTAGGGTGCACCAGTGTGCCCTCCTTATGTTTGAGCACATCAGCACATTGTGAAGGCCTAGAGGTTGGTCAACCCATTCCTTTATCCCTTTGAAGTGTGACAATGTTCCCTCCCTTTCTCCTTGAGTACATAAGTGCATAGTGAAGGCTTGAAGATCCAACAACTCACGCCTTCAACCTTCGAAGTGTAACAATGTACCCTAGATGGTTTTTTTCCACTTGCTTGAGTGCATGGGTGCACTACAAATCCTTGAATGACCCTATCCACCCCTTCGTGCTTTTAAAGTTTTCCCTCCCAGTTTGCATGCCCATTTTCTCATGCATGCAAGTTATTTTGTGTTATCGTTCATATTTTTTCATGTCCAATCAGATGTGATGGCTCTTTGTACATAATTTAAGAGTATTGTTGCATAAGAAGGTTGATTTTAGCTAATGTTGTCATTATGAGTGTGTTTCTCCAAATAGGTGTTCATGCTACAAGTATTCTTACTCTGTCGTCATCTGTTGGATCCATGTCACCTGGCAAGGTGGCTTCTAAAGAACTTTAAAAACCAAGTTTTGATGAACCTGTAGAAGTTAAAAATCCAACTATTCCCATATATGTAGATACATCATGTTTTATTGATAAGGATACAAAGGTCACATGGAACAAGACATAAAACACATTCATGTAGTAAAATTTTGTTGAGGACTTAAAAGATTTGCATGCATACATCAACATCAAGAAATCTAGGATGCATAGGATCGAATGCAAATTCTTAGTCATGCCATGTACATAAGTGATTACATGGATCATTACACATATGGTTGACTCTCACCCTTTTCTATGCAGTGAGAGTGGTAGTCAGTTCACCACCTATTTTGGTGAAGATATGCAGACATATTATAAGATCTTCAAGCCCAATGATTATGAAAATGACAACTTCTAAATGATATGGGAAACTCTCAACACTAGTGATGTTATTAAATCATGGTGAAGAGAGCTTTCAATGTTTCACCATCGCCCATCTACAATCTATATGAAAATGATTCTCAGAGATGTATATCATTACTTGATAGCCATATATTGTCGGTTATATGGGTGCAAGAATGCTAAGGTGTTTGAAGAGAATTGGATATAAACACTCAATATAGTGGTGAACTATGGTAGAGCTTTCAATTGGGCGGATATATTATCATATGATTTTTACTGTCAAGTTGGGTAGGAAAAGCATCTTTGCAGGTGAACCAGGCACTAGAATTCTACATGTCTACATTTCTCTTCGATGGAATTTGTGCATAGTAAACGCTCCCGAGAATGAACTAGAGATAGAACCTTAAGGAGAAGTTCCTGATTTACTTCCACTACAAAGTTTTATCATGATAAAGTTTTAGAGGCGTATATGAAAAACTAGTTGAACACTTATTTGCAGTTATCTTTCACATGATAATCGATGAGATCAATCCTTCTTGCATGACAGATTAGGTGAAGGAGTCAAAGGACTCACTCTGATATATCACAGACTAGTTTGCAACTCTTGAGTACATACATTGGGTGCTTTAGTTTTCATATATCCTCTCATATTTTACTGTGATATTTGACCAACAAGTTGGTCATGTAAGAAGTGTAAAATTAGCTGGACAAGAGATTGTGTAACAGCCCTAGTGAAAATTCCATGTAATAAAAGTTAATAAAGGAAAAATAATAACCATGGTTGACGGGACACTTATTCCAAGCTTAATGTTGGGAAAAACATCCTAGTGTGGGTGTTCATCAATTTATTATGGCTAATGAAATTGGCAAAGGAAATGGATAAGGCTTTGGAAAGGAAAAATTGCATTTTTGGCACAATTATTTATGAAAATAATGGAAATTAAGAGAAAATAAAGGTGAAAGGTCATATGTTTCATGTGAGGAGGAAATTGAAGGAAAATAATGGAAAATGAAGAAAATAGATGCCTAATTGATAAAAAGGCTTCCGAGGATTAGTTTGTAACCTTTTTTCAGTTTAGTTTTGGAGCTCTCTCATTATTCTCTCTCTCTCTCACTCTTGGACACTTAGCGTTTTCTTGGAGGACTTTGCATTGGATCAAGTAAGGAAAAGATGGCAAGAGGAAGAAGAGATGAAAGGAAGAGAGGATCAAGTAGCTACAACAATATTCTCTGCAGGTATCGATTTTCGTGTATATTTTCCTTGCTAGATTTGTCATGCATGGTGTTGCATGTGGTTCTTTTGGTGTTAAGACATGGATTTTGCTAGGTGTGATAGTGTTTTCAACATATCCTTGCCGTTTCTAGATAGCCATGGTGTGATGGGGTTATCATGTTTTGGTTGAGTTGGATTGCTAGAGGGATTCAAAGCTATGTGAGGTGGATCTCTAAATGATAGAGCACATGGCCTAGTGGTCCTTGAACTAGAATGTATCGTCTTAGTGACCCCTAAGACAGAATGTGGGTTGAAATAAATCCAGGACTGTGTTGCCTCAATGGGCCTAGGAATCCTTGCCAGTAAATGGAAGGATGTATGGTAAATCATAGAGGTGGTTGCCCTTTATTAGACCTAGGAACCTTTGCTTGTAAATGGTGGGATATACAGTAAATCCTACAGGGTGGCGTCTCGGTTTAGGGGTGGTTTAGGGCCTAGTGATCTCTGGATCGGACTGTGGATTACAGTAAACCCTGATAGACTAGGAGACGGGAAAAATCCTCACAATGTAGGTGGAGAAATCCAATTACATACATTCTTGTTTGGCCTAGTGATATATTGGAGATCATGGTAAAGCATGTTATTACATGTTCATTGTTTTTGCCTAGTGATCCGAGATGGATTATGGTAAAGCCTCGTTTCTATTTCCAAGGGTGAGGAGGTTTAGCCTCAGGACACCTTGGTTGGTTCTTTTGGTTTGAGTCCCACATTCATGCTTGGAATATGGCATGGGGTGAATGGATGAAGAGAGATTTGGCTCAACCATTTTATGGTCCGTTGGAAAGTGGTAGTCCCATTCCGGGTTTGGATTTTGCATCATCAATATGAGGTTATTTCTCCTTATATTTCTATGAGTATTATATTAGTTTGTAGGTGGATGATATGGTTGTGATTTCATTGGTATTTCTATTGCTATTATGTTGGTTATGTATGTGTTTTATGACAGTGGCTATGTATGGCTCTCATCATGTTTTTACTTGTAAATGAGTGAACAATGTATATATGACCTAATAGAGGATAATGCAGCAAATAATATGATGGAACAACGGTTCTTAACAACTCTGAGATAAGTATGATATCCCTATGCTTAAATCTATTGTTTACACCTATAGATTACATATTTGTGACATGTTTGATGAAATGCATTTCATGGCTAGTAGGGATCTAGTTAAGAGTTTGTTCAAGTATTTACTTTTGCATCATTTTTTCCTTGTTATCCCTATGTTTTGAAGGTGTCATTCAATTCTGGGAAGTTACCTGGGCTCTGGGCCCAAAAAAGTGGCTCAAATCCCGGGAATGATGGCACAACACTGGGAAAAATAGTCCATGTACATTGGGATGCCTTGCCATGAGAGCGTCCAAAGCCTTTTGGACACTGTCAAGTCCATATCATGGGAGTGTTAGGGGGTCAAGTGGTCTAAAACCTTAGTGGGACCGAGGGGCTAGCTACCTGAGAGGTTGCGATGGTTCCTAGGATTCTTGTAGATAAAGTGGAAGGTTGATATGTTGTGTTTGTATTGATTCCACTTCCTTAAGGTCACGTAAGAGGTTGAATCCAATCATAGTAGCCTCTCGTCACATGTTTACCCTAGTTGGCCGATTAGTTGAGTAGATGCGGGAGGAGGATGTTACAAAGTGGTATCAGAGCATGGTTCACCCCTCGGACTGGATGGGCATTGTGTTGGTCATGCATTCATGTTGTTTGTAGGTGTGATTAATCATCCTTGTGGTCTATGTGCTTGTTGGATATGCATGGTGTCAATCATGGTTGTAGTGATGTCACCATATGGAAGAGGATGTTGTTGTTATGAAGTATGTCGTCACGAGTGTATGATTGATTACATGTTGTTTATGCTTGTGTATTGTCAGTGTACGTCGATATGGATTTTTTTTTAAGCAAAACCTTTCAGTAGAAATCACATAAGAGAAATTTTTGGCTGACATGTTTCGAACCAACAAGTGTGGTTCATAATCAGGATCAGATGAAGAGGCAAACCATGGCAAAGGCTTAAATAGAGAGCAATGTAGAGACATAATTTCAAGTAACAACTATATTTAAATTTATGATATTAATTTATTAATATATTAGAAACAAATATTATTAAGTAACAACTATATTTAAACAAACTAGTTTTTGAAAAAATAATATTTAAATTATGATATTATTTTATTAATGTATTAAAAATATTAATAGATAATGGCTATATTAAACAGCTAATTTTTGGAAAATATAATATTTAAATAATGATATTAGTTTATTAATCTATTAAAAATATTAATAAGGAATGGCTATATTAAATGGCTAGCTTTTGAAAATAATATTTAAATAATGATATTAGTTTATTAATCTATTAAAAAAATATTAATAAGGAATGATTATATTAAACGACTAGTTTTTGAAAACTAATATTTAAATAATGATATTAGTTTATTAATTTTACTAAAAACTATTAATAAGTAATGGCTATATTAAACGGTTAATTTTTGAAAAATAGTATTTAGATTATGATATAAAGAGACAAAGGAAGATAGAGATATATATGGAAAGTGAAGAGAGGGAAGAAGAGAGAGATGAAGAGAGGGAGGGAGGGATAGAGAGATTGATAGATATGGAGTGAGAGAGCATGTGCGTTTGGGGGGTTCCGATAGAGAGACAAAGAAGGAGAGATGGAGGGAGATATAGATATAGATGGAGAAAAAACAAATATTAATAAGTAACCGCTATATTAAACAACTAGTTTTTGAAAAATAATATTTAAATTTATTTAAAAAAAATAAAAAATCTAAGTCAAACTCTAAACAATGAGGGAAGTTCAAAAATTATAAAAAGGAGTCAAGACTTAACCGAGACAAGATCATTTAATAAATAAAATAAACTAAAATTAAAAATTAATTAACGGAAAAATATAAAAAATTAAAAGATTATATATATTCAAAGAAAATTAATCAATAAATAAAACAGGGTCAACAATAACGTATGGGGCTCATGCCCATTAAACAAATAACAGAAATACTAAAAGGAGTTAAGAACAAATAGGATGATAAAATACATTAAAAACGAAGGATCAAGAAAATAAACCCTAATAAATAATAAATCGACAACAAATAATATAAAAAGGATGCCAATACCTATATAGATAAACAAACAAACAAAATAAATCCCAAAAAGAAACCTAAAAAACTAGGAGGACAGGATAGGGACCCAACTTCTTCTAATATTCCAACCATCATCTCTATTCAAATTATTGGGTCTTTTTTCAATTTCCAGGGCCTCCCTCAATTTATGATGATGGAAATGACTAACCCTAGCAATGACTTGGGCCTCCTCAATGTAGACGTGATGCTTAGATTTATCTACATGCTCTACCAAAGCAGAGGAGTGGGTCCTGCCATGCTTGATGTCAGCGGCATGCTCACGAATCCTTTGATTAATCGAGTGACCAATATCACCAATGTAGGGAGTCCCACAAGAGCATTGGATAACTGGACTCTAGCTAGACTGATGGTTACACAGTTATGTGCTTATGTATTATATATATATATATATATACTATTATGATTATGTTTATACATGTATCGCGTTGATTTCGTGATACTGCATATGAGATATCCTCCTCGAGTTTTGCTAAGGTATGTTGGTTTATTATGATTTCATTTAGCTGACATATTATACCTTGTGGGAGAAATATCAAAATGAATAGCAAGATGGTAGACTACAAAGACTCTCCCTATGAATCATATCAATAGTGTGGTGTTAAGCACTCTTCTGATTTGGCAGACACACTAAGAAGCTTGAAGGAAGAAATAAGGAGTTGTAAGGGAGACATTGACAAGATCATATAGGCACAAGAGAAAGAAGCAGAGGTTAATTCTATACTTCTTCATAGTTTGTTAGAATTATGGTGACAAGAGCCACTTCGAATCACCCATGGACAGGAGGACGATACTAATGGGGCATATGGCAGTAGTTCTCATGGTGGTCACATTTCAGATAGAGATAACACTATTAGAGATGGCAAGTTATTGGATACTCCGGATAGGAGAGGTGATGGATACAGGTACTATTTTAGTTCTGGTTTGGATAGACATCATGATCGTCATCGTTATCATTCGTACAAGAAGTGAGAGGGGATACTTTGCAGATGAGTTTAAGAAAGAAAAGCCACATACTTTTGATGGCGATATGAAGAAACTGAAAGATGGAGAGGCTTGGATACTTGGGATGAACAAATTATTTGATTTGCATGAGTACACAGAGAACATGAAGGTTAGAATCACCATATCCATCTTGAAAGGTAAATCAAACATTTAGTGGGATGATGTGAAGCAGGTTAGAGACATTAGGACAGAGGAATTGAGTTGGCATGAGTTCAAGAGGATTTTCAGGAAGAATTATTTTTCATAAATGTACTATGAAAGTAAGGCCAAATAATTCTATGAGCTAAATATCGGATCAATGGAAGATGAAGAGTACACAACTAAGTGCCTGGAACTATTGAGGTATGTACCGTATCTTAAAGATGAGAAGGCTAAAGTTCAGTGATTTGTCAGTGGTTTTCCATTATAATTTAGAGATCTAATTGAGTATGATGAGCCTCGGTCATGTAGGTTTTAACCCCGTACAGAAATTACCTGCATACGAATTCTAAATCACAAGAAAATAAAAATGCGAGAGCATAACCCATAAAACACATATACACAGAGATTTCCCACTGGATCTCAAAAACCGAGACTACCAGCTTGATTTTTCATTATATTCCTTTCAATGTTACAATACATATTTATACATGCCGAAGCATCCAATACCATGGACCGAAAACCATCTCATCCAAAACCATGGACTGAAAAACCATAGGTAGGTTCGCCCATCCTAATATAGGGTCCAAACAAATTTTTCTCGGGGCGCTGCCTCGAACCCCGTAGAGGGGGGGCTACCCGC